>APFE031697643.1:3065-18596 GCA_000404065.3 Pinus taeda
AAACTTTAATAGGCATGAAGGCATGTACACACCTTGTCTTTCCTTGCAAATATGGAACCTTTGTAGCAGCAAAGTAGATCATATTTGGCACTTGAATTTGCCAATCATGAAATATGAAACCTATTGGTATAGGTATCCAACACCAAGAGTTGGAACAACTATTAGGACTCATTAAATGGGAAGGAGAGGCTACGAGAGTGGGAGAGTTTATGGTCTGAATTGGTGTAGGAAGAGATTCGAAGGAACACCAAAGATGGATCCCCATCTAAGCATGATGATGAGGAGAACTATGCCTTAGCTAGAAAGGTGAAGAAAGGGAAAAGGAATTCATCCCATTCCAAATCAGATTCCATTTAGGGTGACAAGAGGAAGGACAGGTTAAAGATTAAATTTTTTAATTATGACGAGCTGGGACAATATGCCATGAAGTGTTTGCATAACAAGGCTGACAAGAAGCCCTTAGTAGGAGCGACACATGAAGCTTATGATTCAAAATTCAAGATATATCTCAACCTCATTTCTTTCTTTGTGACATCTATTATGGGTAGTGTGTTATATCTAGATAGTGGTGCCTCATTCCATATGAACGACAACAAAGAATTCTTTGGTGACTTAAAGGAGAAGGACCTCTAGATGCACAATGAAACAGGAGATGATAGGATATTGTCGATGGTGGTGGAAATCTCTTAACCAAGGGGATCTCCCTGATGTGAAGTCCAAACTAGACCTCACACCGTTTGGTGTAGGAGTCGCATCTGGTATAAAGGCCCAGTTGCCATATACTTAGAGATATGCCTTGGCTCTAGCTATCAGCACATGAGAGTGTTACGCTCGTATCTTCAAACAACAAGGTAAGTGTGCCTTGTGAGTGAGTAACATAAATGTATCAAGGTTCTCTTACTACAAGGGGGAGAGTAAGGAGATCCTCTAAGTGAGAGGTATTAGTACCACCCAGGAAGAGACACACGCAAACCAAAAAAGGTTTGTCAAGCACCTAGCAGAGTAGTCCACAACGGATGTGGTAGTTGTTAAAACCAAAGTGCAAGGGAAAACACTTACACCATCTAGTAGAGTACTCCACATGGATGTGATAGTTGTTATAACCAGTAAAAAAGACATGCATGTTTAATAGCCCACAGAGTAGTCCACAAGGATGAGACAGTAGTGATAACCAATACAACACATTATCAACATTGTAAGTACTAGAACAACCAAAGTGTTTCAACTATCTTAGTACATGTTAATCAAACATGCATTACAAATGTTTAAAGAGTAGTCTTACAAACATCTACGAAACATGCGTGAAAATGTGCTAGCCTTAAAGGGCTTCTGAATTAAGAAAAAGTCCCAAGATGCATCTATACACCATATATCGCTAGTCCAAGTAGTGGGACATTGGAGCCACTCCTCTCTCCTCAAAGAATGAACTGAAAATGCTTAAGGCTATGTGGGAGGAGCTAAGGTGAAAATTCCTTGCTAATACAATGGTAGGGGTATATATAGCCAAGGGTGATGCTTAACCCTTGTTACTCTTGGAGTATCCTCATGACCATTCAACTTCCTATAACTTTTCAATTGATGTGATTCTTCATCTTCATGTGTTCGTCCATTGGACTTTCAATTTACATTACATTCAGTTACAATAGATATGGCCCATAGTAGTGATGTCGCCTTGACAACTCATGACACAACTTGACATGACACTATTGACATGGGCTGGCTAGTTGTGGTAGAAATGTCAAGTTGTTGTTGCTGCTGAGGGATAGATGTGATCTTGGATATGCTTTGTTTTCACCTTCGCATGGCTTGACGCTATGGGGTCTTCAATGGTATTAGTGTTGTAAGATGGCTACATGCATGTGTTCCTTTTTGTTGAGCTGCTTTCATCCATCCAACATTAAATAAGCCTTATAGCTTGTTCGCTCCTCCTTCATCTCGTTCGTCATCTCGTCATGACCTATCAGTGGAACTATTCTTGCAATTCACTCATAATGAGATAACATTAAAACAAAAAAAATCCTAATATAAGATGATCGATCTTTTCCATGGAATAGGTCCAGGATAGATGAGAGGTTGGGAAGAGGGCCCAACAACTACAGAGCATGCAGTTCTAGGTGATAGGGAGGGAGAGTGGTCACTAAGACTACACAGAACGTAGCTCAGGCTTGGATGAGGAACTCTGGGGCATAGTCTTCACTGGTAAGGAAAACTACGTAAAGGCCACTGGGAGGCAAGATTACATAGTTGAAGTCACCAGTGGAAGATACAAGATATGACCCTGAGGGACACCATTGTGCAGTTTTTTGAGGGAAGACAAGACAGGGTAGAAGAGGGACAAGAGGACAGTTCCACATAGTTTTTAAAAGATGAGAGTCTTGACTAAGGGAGATCACCAGGAGTAAACCTATGCACATTTTCTAGGAGTTGCTCAAGCTTAGGTTTCTGCACAATGCAGGGTTTCGGTAGGCGGGAAGGAGGATTGATCACTGATCTTGTGAAGTGCGTAGTTTAGATTGGGTTTTGAGTCAGTTTCTGCACAATTCTCAGAAAGAAGGCAAGCTTTTCACCTCTAGGATTGCGCAGTGGAAATGACGCAGAGGAAAGCCTCAATCATTGCAAAATTCGAGGTATTAGAGCAGCACCACTGAGGGCTGAAACTATGTAGTGCAGCTCAGTCGAGGTCCGGTGAGAGGGGGTTTTTCAGTTGGAGGATTTTTAGAAAAATGGATAAGTGTGGGAAGCAAGTGAACTTGTGAGGACCTAACATTGTCATCAAACACTTAGCATAGTTCAAAAACATGAAAGCATAGACCACCAAGACAACAAGACATGGAATTGCACTCTATAAGACTGTCTAGATTTAAAAGCGACAAGTCCGACACTTGGGATAGGCTTTTGGATGACCGTGATGACACTTTTGTGACAATACTTACAAATTTGTGTATGAGTACAATAGGTGTTTACATGGCTATGAAAACTTTCATACACAACTACCAACCATCAAGGTTAGTATAAAGATTCACAAACATGACATAACAACCAAACATGTCAAAATATGACAATTGATCCAACAAGTGGAAGTGAGAAAGACATGTAGAGGAAACACATGGAATGACTTCCAGTGCTTGCAACCATGCATTTCATTGAAGACAGAATGATATGAAAATCTACATTAAGAGTTGTATTTCAAATGATGTGCTTTATTTTCCATAGCTACCCTTATATGCATCATATGGAGTCTTCATGCATTCTCGATCTTTTATCATACCTTGGGTTCCTTGGTTTTCTTATATTTCTCCTCACCTCCTTGAGATTCATCTAACATCTCATCCTTATTTGTGCTCACTGAGAGACATAATTGTGCAATTTCAATGGGCAGTGATTGTTGCGGGATGAGGCCCTGGGAGGACACATGTGGATAGTTTCACGACGCAAGGCAGATTGATCATCTAAGGGAAAAAATTACACAGTTTTAGGATGCAAGGCACTACTGTAGGATGAGGCCTTGGGAGGAAACATATGCATAGTTTCAAGATGCAAGGAAAACGACGAAGTTGCGATGCCTCAGGGAAAACACTACATAGTTTCTAGATATAGTAGATTCTAGCTAAGCGAAGGACACTGGAGGAAACCGATGCATATTTTTGAATGCTAAGGGAGGTTGAGCTTCCTGCGCATTACGCAATCCTAGCAGGAAAGGAAAAAGCTTGAGGGTTGTAGATGTGAAGTGCATAGTTTAGGAAATATGGATGAGGCTAGGTTGCTAGGTAAACTCCAGAATTCAAATAAGTATGGGATCAGTGGAACTGATGTGAACAGTGATAGAACTTGGATATGATCACACACTTGAACACTTAGTGATACAACTTAGACTATCAAAAACATATAAGGCATAATTCGCTCAATGAAACAACCTTTGTGGTAGCTTACGATAAGTGTGGCTCCACTAATAGGCTTTGATAGGATAAAGGTGACACTTGTGCAAGAGTGTGTCAAATGAGTATGAAACGTGTCTATGTGGTGAGGAAAGCCCATTCTCACAAAGATTTCCCCATGAGACAAAAAAACTTCCCTTTGAATGACAAGTGATAATCCCCATCCCCAAGCATGACACATATTGTATAAATATAAGAGCATGAACGACTCTTAAGATCGAAGAGGGAAGCTATAGATCATCATCTTACCAATAAGTGACTAAGGAGTGATTGATCACAGGACCCACTCTAGGCTCTGAAATTTAAGTGCAAGCCAAAATTTTGGAGGATGTTGTAGTTTCTACAACACTTGGCAACACATTGGTTGACTACCAACTTCTCTCTCTCTGTTCATTTTAGTGTAGGGCCTTGCTTCTTCAGGGAGTGTTGATTCATCGTGAATATTACTTTGGCTTCCCTACTTACCCCATGGACAGACATGGTTCACCTTTTACCAACTCAGTTGAACACAACATAAGATTCAACAAGATCACAATGTTTCGAATTGGGAAGGGTAGTTTGGATCACGAGCTTAAGATTTTTGGCATATAGATTTTCCTCTTTGGTGTTTCTCTGCTACGAGAAGGCCTGGGTAGTACCCTGCCACAGTCTTGTAGGAACATAAGAATTTAACCACTACTAGCGAGCTTGGATAATATCCAAGTGGAGTTTCTTGCTTCACTTCTTTGAGTAGAAAGATTTTCTCTTTTTTCACCTTTTTTTTTTGAAAGAGAACTGTGCATAGGCACTTATTTACTTTTGGGGCAGAAGAGGGATCCCAACTTATTGAGAGAAGGAGAGGTTGTTCCTTTAGAGAATCATGTAGAGACCTCTGATTTAGGTTTTCTCGTTTAGATTTTCCCCTTCATTGTTATACTTGTTGGATAAACTTGAACACACCAAAGCATAAAAGTGTAGGCATGAGGTTCCCAGACTAGACACAGGTTCATGGTTGGACTAAAGCTCTCCTTATGGATGGATCACATTTTCTGTCAAGACTTCATCAGCGAAAAGTTATATCCAAACACAAACAAGATGAACACAAGACTAGCCAAGGGTTGCAGTGTCACAAGACTCTTTATGTTTCAGCTACATACACATTCAGAAGCTAGGACATAGGTCCAGGAACAACACTTATTCACGTAGTAAAAACAAAAATGAAAACTTAATAAGGAAGTAAATAAAGCAATATGAAAGAAGACACAGAACCAAGAAAATAAAATCAAAATACAAGAGAACAAAATGAATAAAGAGAACATGATGTCAAACCAGAATAAGAAAACCATCACGAACTACTCGGAATGAGTGAAAGATGAGTGCAAGATGAGTGCAAGGGAAGTAAAAATTAAGATGCAACTAATCCTACTCATATCCTAATGGCTAGAAAACTAGGGTTACATGCAATGAAATCTCCAGTGAAGCCATTGTAGTTGTTCACGGTCTCTTTGATGGATACCACTTTTCAAAAAACCTTGGAAGCCTCTTGCGAGTGAGTCCTTATCTGTGTTGAGCTTCTTAGCAAGTGCAAGGAAGGATTGAAACTTTTTGTATGCAACAGAGCTTGCCAAGTAATATTGTTCCAACAATTGAAGGATTGGATCATAAAATTCATGATGTTTTTCTAGAAAGCCTTGTGATCTTTGAAAAGGTGAATTTTTTATTCGAGAGGCAAGATCACCATGAGAATTCTGTAAATAAAACTAGATCTGATCATCCTTGGTGGTCATGAAAAGACAGTAAGGACCTACCATAACCATCAATGAAGGTCGAAGTGCCTCACCTGCTTGATGAAAATATAAATAAAAATATGTTAAGAAATGAATATCAGAGTGCAGGAAGTAATTGTCATCAGATGTGTTGATGGGAAAATGATAAGTTGAATGACAACTACCCAAGATAGAGAAATGATCAGATGAGCTAGTTGAGATGTTAGATTCCTATTTTGCAATGACCAAAGATAAATCCATTTGAAAAATCTTGTGAACTCTCTGAACAATAAAAATAAGTTTTTTGTGAGGTAGATATGACAGACCACCTACCTACAACTAGTGAACAATTGCGCAAGCATCATAGCGATCACAAGAATTTAAAAATGATGTTAGCACAGTTAATGCTTGAAACTAGTTGAAGCATAGTGAATGGAGAGGAACTTTATTTGTGTGATAGCTTGTGCATTCATAATCACCCAGGGGTATTTATGGTGTGATGAGAGGACAAATGTTTAGCACATGCTTTGTAACAAGGCTGAGGAGCTAACCATTATGGGAGAAATTTTATAAGTATGTTTGCGGGAAAATATAGTCTTTGAGATGATCAACTTCAAAATTCCATGACTTCGTGATAGGTAAACATTCCCAACCCGAGTCTAACATGAGAGATTTGCATGAAGACAAATGTGCTATAACAGATTCATGAATTCGTTCATAAGTGAAATTTTGAAAATTTGAGAGATCAAAACTGGAATACCAAACATTTTTTACATGGAATTCACATCAACTGAAACCATGCTGATAGATGGATTGTGCATGAAAAACCAAGTCTGAATTGGTTTCAGGACGATTACTAGAGTCACGAAGTCCTGACATAACCATCACCTGACGTTGAACTGCCTCAACTCCTTGGCACGTCCCGAAAATTTCTGGAATTGCAAAATCACATTTTGAAGCTTAAACTAGATCATGCATCGCTTTAGGATGGTTGTTGCTGCTAATTTCAAAACTTCTCTCTGGATGACAACCATCTCTGTAATAGGTTTAAAAAATAATTAGATTACTCAATTGAAGAGCCTCTTCTGATGGTACATCTAAAGATAAATGAATTGGTGATCTCACATGAGAAGGCTGATTTGTCAAGTCATCTTCATGCAACATAAGAGATGATGAGGGGTGGGAAGGGTCCTGTAAAATTAAACAATGTTCAATTTTATCATGGAAAACTTCACCATCTTGTGTCAATCGAGGAGATAAATCATCGGATGGAGAAACAAAATATCATGGAGTATCTCAGCCACATGTAGATGTGTTATGAATGGTAGGACACAAGGGGAAGTGAGGTGAAGAGGAAGTTTTGATACAGACATATTCTTTGACCAAAGCATATTCTAGATCTTAATTAGAATCCTCATCGGAAACTGAAGGAACACATTATGTGCTTGGGAATTCTTCATGACATACAAACATGGAGTTATCATCATTGAGATCACTACCTCCTAAGGTTGGCAATTGATTGAAATAATTGATTGTACATGATGTTCCACCGAGATTAGCAGATTGAGAATTGTTAAAAAATGGAAGCTCATTGTTTTGATGTAGACAATTTTGAAACAAAGATGGACTATTGATAGTGTCCTCACCTTTCTTCTACTCTGCATGTGTAATGTGACTTCCTTCACCTTATTGCAATTTGAGCCAAAGCCAACAACTTGAGAATTAAGAGAATCCGAACAACTAGCCGAAGAAGCATATTGATCAAGCGAGTCATGGTACAAGGAGTCATCACTTGTAGATGATAGAGGATGGTAGAGATGTAGATCATATTTGAGACTTGAGTTATGAATGATGATGTCCTATTGCATACTTTAGGAGTGAGTCCTTGTTGTAGTCCTCCTAAGCCATTCTAGAATTTCCTCCATTAAAGCGGGAGATAGATGAGAAGATGGGTTGGGGACATGCTACACAGATTTCTTAGCTTCATGATCATTGCAAGGGGGCATGCCCACTGGGACCAGAAAAGGAGAAGGACAAGGAAAACATGGGTTGGTGAGCTCCTCCTCTACAATATGAGGTGCCTCATGATCTACGGGAGTTGGGGAATAAGGGAAATTAGGAGGTTCAAAATATTGGGAAACACAAACCAAGAATTTAAACTCTTATCTCAAGGAATCTGCATTGAAAAGTTTGTTATGAATTTCACAACAAAGGTGAAGGAATCAATTAGCAAAGTCCTCAACAGATTCATTAGGCTCCATTCTTAAATGACATATTTTTTCATAGACATCTCGGTGGATATACTTATCAAAATATTTAACCATCATCTCAACAAGATGATAAAATGAATTGATAGAAGCAATGAGTAATATATGACACTAGTGTTCAACACGACCTTCAAATGTGACGGTGAGTAATATAGCCTAGACATCTTTAGAATTTATTTGGTGACGATGGAAAAGAGTCGTAACTTGAATCACATACACAAGAAAAGACATTTCACCCTCACCATTGAACTTGAACTTGGATAGGTCATGAATAACTTCTGTAGGGATGTTATAACTAGGCTTTTTAGAAAAACACCCTAGGATTATGATTTCAGGAGAACGATTTTAAAATAAGAGATTCAAGCCAGTCTCTACGAGCACACCTTTTAGGTTGGCCCTCCCTCTAGTTCCATTTTGATGACACTGTCAGGAATCTGTTGAACAATGATATCTCCTTGATGTGAAGTCCCAAATAGAGCTCACACTGCTTGGTGTAGGAGTCCCATCTTGTATAAAGGCCCGGTTTCTAGATATTTATAGATCTTCCTTGGCTCTAGATGTCAACACATGAGAGTGTTATGCTGGTATCTTTAAACAATAAGGTAAGTGTGCCTAGTAAGTGCATAACATAATTGTGTCAAGGTTCTCTAACTACAAGGGGGAGAGTAAAGTGAGCCTCTAAGTGAAAGGTAGTAGTACCATCTAGGAAGGGACACAAGCAAACCGAAAAGGGTATGTCCAACACCTAGCATAGTAGTCCACAACAGATGCAACAGTCACTAAAACTGAAGTGCAAAGGAAAACACATAGACCATCCAATAGAGTAGTCCACATGGATGTGATGGTCATAATAATTAGTAAACAAGACAAGTTTGTCTAATATCCTACGAAATAGTCCACAAGGATGAGACAACAATGAAAATGAATACAACATGTTCTCAACAATGTAAGTACTAAAACAACTAAATTAGTTCAACTATATTAGTACAGGTTAAGAAAAACATCCATTACAAATGTTTAAAGAGTATTATTAAAAAAATCTACAAAAATTGCGTGAAAATGTGCTAGCCTTCATAGGATTCTGAATTAAGAAAAATTCCCAAGAGACACCATATATCACTAGTACCAGTAGTGGGACACATTGGAGACATTCATTTCTCCTCAATGAACGAATTGAAAACTCTCAAGGCTATGAGGGAGGAGCTAAGGTGAAAAGTCCTTTCTCATACAACGGGAGGGGTACATATATCCAAGGGTGATGGTTGACCCTTATTGATCTATTTTTGTATGATTAGTTTTGTTGTGCTAATAAAAATTACATCTTTATAAAGATGTGTTTGCTTATTACTTCTTGTGTTAAGGTTTTCTTAGTTGTTTGTGCATACAATCAGTTAAATTTCCTTAAGTTTGAACATGACATTCATGAGAAAAATAGCTTCAAAACAAATACTCATTAACAGATGTTCAAAGTACAACAAACCATCAAAGGGACACTTTAACACAGTGTATTGATGGAGTTCACGCCTCCTCGGCTACATCTCCTTGTTCCAAATTCCATGGCTTGGGCCTCTCTATTAGCTCAATGTGGAAAAATGATAATTTAGAAACCTCTATGGCTCCTGATACCTGCACCAATGTGTTTTGAATGTGCAAATTAGCTAATAACACCTCTTTTTGAGCTTAATTTGGTCGAAAATTGACTTCTCTAGAGCTCAATTAGTCTTCTCCTACATTTTCTCCTCTAATTCTAGAACATCTCTAGTTAGGCCCACTAAATTTGGTGGCAAGCCTGACTATGGGGGCATCGCCAATCTTACCTATAGACTAAACTCTAGTTAATTAATATTTAAACTGTGGTTAATTAATTTAAAAATGGGATTAGTGCAAAAAATGCAGAGTTTAATGACCCAAACGTAATCTCCGACAGTTTAAGAGGCCTAGTCACATGTAATGATTATGTCGCATTAAATGTTGGATTGGAACCGTCAAAGTGCTGACTGTTAAGAATTATATCCATCATGTTCACATGCTAACCATTGGAGTAATGAATGTCAGAGCCACTGGGGTTGACTGACTGTTTGAGGTTGGAGTTTTGCATTTAGATGCGAGTTAATGTTGCAGAGTGGTCAGGTTAGCTGACGGGGTAACGTAACTATTTGTGGTTTATTGGATTGTGTTCACATGGGGGGATAGATCTTAGAGAGATATTACATTATCATACTCGATTGCATTTAGTTTTAAGTCAAGTTCTAACACCGTCAGTTCCACATCCATCAACCTACTAAGTAAACAACAACTTCGAAACAACATTAATAAAATAAATTAGAATTTTTATATTTCTAGGGCTTATTACACCTACATTAGATCAGATTGTAGAGATTTGGAATGCGAAAGTGAGTTAACTTTCCAAAGTTGCAAACAAACAATAGAATCTTGTGGCAGGGAGTAAATCCATTTATTACAGTTTGACTTTGGGAAGCTCCTCTTACAAGGGAGTTAAGCACGAGATCATATCGGACTTAGTGAAGTGATTGATCACACTTAATTGGTGTTGAAAGATTCTTGGGAGTCACTTGAAGGATAAACCTCAGATTGAACATGTTGAGGAACCTTCAAGGGGATTGAGCTTTGTTATGCTACCTTTGCATGCACGTCTGATCTACAATTGTCCCCCCAAGTTAAATTGTTGTATGTGGTAACCTTACATACCCTTATCTTATGATATTCACCCAATGTGATGGCGAGGAGGAAGTCCCTGCTGTACCTAGAGTAGACTTTGACTAGACTCACTTGGACCTTTTTGGAGGGTATTCTTCACTCGAGATGGCATAAGTGAAGTTATTGAAATTTGTGAGGTTTGATTTCATCACCAACTAGTGATTTCATTGTGAAAGGGTTGTTTGTGTGGTTTGTTTCCATAGATTTATTAGTCCATTTTATTTTCTTGTTTTTACCTTTTGCATACTTTAGGTGTAGCTTGTGAATTTGGATTGTTAATATTGTTAAAATTATTAAATAAATTCACTAAAGTTGTATTTGACCGTTCTGGAATTTATCGATCAAGGAACCCCTTTTAATGAGAATCCTAGTCCTTTTCCTAGCCTTGGAAATGTCGGTCTTCCTTACATGGCTACATTTTCATTTCCTGGATTCATGATAGGTTTACCGGTGTGGTTGTTTTGAAAATATTTAGTCCTGAATACCCAAGTTTTTCCACCTCAATGAAGTTCCTCACCTCAACCAACTTTTCCATCTCATTTACACTAACCATTTATTGACCCCTTACCTCCTTCACCCAAAATGTCTCCCTCCCTTTCTTCTTCTTCGCTTGGTAAAAGAATTGATGCTGGTAACCATGTGACTAAGAAGAAGTATAAAGGGAAGGAAAATAATAGGAAGAAAGGTAAGAAAGAATTCAGGCAACCAACTACTGCTTTGAGTATGGAAAATGTTGAGGAACCATCTAAAGTGTGTCAGAAGCGAAAATTCCCTTGAAAACTTTGTAAGAGTGACCACCTTCTTATTGATTGTGAGGGTATTCCAAAGGTACTAGAAGTGTGGTCTAAAAATTCTTATTAAGTTACTATTTATCTATCGATTGGTGATTTTCATGTCCTTGAGAAAAATGGTAGAGTTAGGTTTCCTTGTAGGTTATGCAAAAGGAGTCATCAAATTCATCTTTCCCCTCAAATAGATGAAGCCTTGAAATTGTTGAAAACCTTACTATTTCTCAACAAAAACTTCCTAATGGTTACTGTATGCTTTCTCCCAACCTATCATCAATTGATGGGGTGATTGATCTAATTCCAAGTATATTCAATCCCACAATTCCATTAGAGAGTGAAACACATATCGCTAGACTTAATAAACCATGGGTTGATCGAGTGGTTGACTTAATTTCAAATTCAGTAGGTAACACTATATTTTTAGAGAGTGAAATTAATACCACTAACGTTCTTATTATTACTTCAGATTCTTCTACACATGAGGGAATTTCAACTATTTCCATAGAACCCCATCCAAGTACTGAGGCCATTTCCTTTTATTGAAGTAGACCAGCAGAACCTTGTATTCCTTCTTCCATCCCTTTCGAAATCGCTGTGAAGGCGTATGGTAAGAATATGCGTGACACAAACTTTGATGAAGGCTCTTCTGTTAGTATGTTATCCTTAACCACTTGGGACAAGTTGGATTCCCATGAGCTTGTGCCTATTGCACAAAATCTGTTATCTTTTAACAGAACCCTTCGTGAACCTTTATGGATCCTTCCTAAGTTCCCTATTACTCTTGAAGGAAAAACTATCTGTATTGATCTTATGGCAGTGCAAGGCCCCTAGGATTTAAATTTTCTTCTTGGGCTAGACTATGTCTATGCCATGAAAGTTGTCATGTCCACACTCTTTTGAGTGATGTATTTCCCTCTCAATGGAAACATTGTGATTGACCACCTTTCATTAGTTGGTCTTGATTCAACTACCAGCCATCTGACATCCCTTTATGTTCCTTATATGGAAGTGGTATCTACCCAAACATGGGTAAATTATGTGGAAAAATGTCCCATGTTTTCAGTTATAGATGTAAGTGGGCCTCTCACTATTTTCTCGACTTCATTTGACTCATATCTAGTAATTGAGATGGTGAACCCTATGGGGGAATTGGAAGCTGATTTTCTTACCCCTATTTATTCTCTTTACATGTTTTCTTTCTATAGAACCGTTCTTCCTTCTGATGAAGACCTCTTGGAAGCAATGATCAAGGTATGTCCCTTGACATGTGTTTCTTCTAGTTGGAAGCCATGATCGAGGTGTGTCCCTTGACATGTGTTTCTTCTAGTTGGAAGCCATGATCAAATTTTTGTGAGGATGGTTCTTTACTGTGTCATCCTTGCTAAAAAATAAAACAAGGTTTCAGCATAGTTATTTTCATTTCGAGCTGGCATAAAAAAGAAACTAACCTATTAGATTCATGAGCATAGTTATGTCTCAAGCTCGTTAAAAAATGAAACAAATTCCCCTCTAATTAAGTCAAGTCTTTGATTAGGCCACATAAATATTGAGTCAAATATGCATATGATGTTATCAATGAACCTTCATTTCATCTACCTATTAATAAATTGTTGTTTAATTAGGTAGATCAAATGAATCTTGAGGGGCATGTGCATTTGCATGGGTATATTGTAAATTGTTATATGTGTGGCAATTTTACTTCTTTTGTAAACTCCCTTATTCTAATTTTCCTTCTTATATTGTGTTACCTTTATTTATAGATGTTGACGCTCCCTCAAACTTACATTAGCTATGATGATGGTGCTAGTCATAGTACTTGGAATTTTCCTTCTGCAACTTGGGCCATTTATTCACCCACTGATGAGTTAGTAAGTCTCCATGGAATATGCCTTGGTTGAACAATGAATGACATTGTAGAGTATAGTTCTGTTATTGAGCTATTACCTTATGCCATTTCATTTGGTATTTGTCATTTAGTCATTAGGTTAGGTTCTCAACTCATAATATTACACTTAAACTATTTTTATTTGATAAGAAGTTCTACAATGTTAAGGATGTTTTTGGAGGTCCGTCTCCTAGAGAGAGAATTTAATTACATTGAATACCATTATATTCCAAGACATTTAAACACATTAACGAATGCCTTGGCTAATTATGTGTTAAATCGACATTTGCAACATTTATAAAAAGAAAACAATGGTCATTCACACATTTTACAAAATAAGCTGAGACAACAGAAGTAGCTTTCATTAGTCATAATGTTTGTCAAAAAAATGGGTTTACAAAAATTCCATCCAAAGACATATGAGGTCACATGGGATTTATTATCCAAACACATCGATAGATCAAAAAACAAAAGCTAGCTCTATGAATAGAAGCTAAGCATGATGATCATGGTAACATACTATAGCACAAGCCACTCATCATAACAAATGACTAATCAAGCCTCGTACTCTTACTATATGCCTTTGGTAGTGGAGATGTAAGTCATAAACCTTGATATCTGGCATATCTACAATCAACCTCTCTAGATTATACTTAATATTCGTCCAAGCCTCTGTTTCCTTAGAGTTCTATGCTATGGGAGTTTTTGGATTCTTGTCACGTCTGTCAAATTGGCACATCACTACTGGTTTGACTGGAACCACATCTACATGCTTATTTTAGATATTTAGTTTTGGATGATTAAAAACATATTTTTTTTGAAAAAACACAAAACAAACAAAGTGAAATTTTTTGCCTATGTCACACCATTTCATTATTGGAGGGAGTGGGATATTTGGATCATATTTTGTGGTCCATACCCACATATGGGTAATCTAGTGATCCAACCATCTGAAAAGAAACATGAGTATATTTGATAATTGGACCATCACCAACTCTGTGGCAAGACATCAATGAAAATCATTGTAGCATGTGAGGATATAGAGGTCCTCCCATATCCATAGATACATGTGGACAAATAAGAGGAATCCTCTTCAGAGAACATGAAAGAACTATGCCACAATATCGAAAGTTCTTTAGCTTTCTAGTCGTTGCTCTAGTTAGCTGACCTTTGATGTTGGAAATAACTCCTTCACACCAGTTAAAAAAAATAGGCTATAAACACTCTAGAGAGATCTCCATTTGGGCTTTGGTGACCAAGTGGAGTACAAAAGTTCCACAGAGTCGGGCAAAAATAAATGAAATGGTCCTTCATGGAAATATTTCAATGTATTTTTTCTCAATTCTTCCACAGATGAGTTTAGCTATATCCACACAATGCTCGATTAGGTAACCCTCCATTTTTCCTCCACCTGGTTTGTTCCCAAATAATGAAATATCAGTCCCACTATGTGGAAGCCCATTCAAGAAATAAATATCATCGACATATATGGTGAGCCTTTGATCCCCAATTTGAAAAAATTAAGAGATCTCACTAACCATGTGAGCAAATGCAAGTGAGCTTTCATTCCTGAAATCATAAAATATTTGTATAGACAACAATTCCTCAAAGTCTGCAATGTAGCTAGATCATTCAAGGCCTCAACACATTCAATTGCATGTTTTATCTCTCTCCATTCCATTTTTTCACTTCAAAGACCTGAAATCACTGATGGAAATTAGTTAGAAAAAGAATATAGATTTTTTGCAAAAAAAGGGGCATGTTTATTAATTTTAGAAACCCTCAATACCTTGCGCAGTGACCTATTATGGATAGTACCGAATTGTGTGTTCCATTTTTAGAGGAACTACACAAATCGTGATTTTCCAACAGTTGTAAAAATCAAGTTTGCGCAATCCTAATGAAGAGGAATCGTGCAAGCCCAAGGATATAATTTCAGTCAATAAAAATGTCCACAAAAGGCCAAATCACTAGTGAAATCAAAATAAAACCAACAAAATGAAGAGAAAGGAATGATATTCTACTTGGAGAAAAAGTCTCATGAAATGATCCACCATTCTAATCACAATATGTTGCTAAACATTTGGGTGAAAATGCACTTTCAACAAGCTCCCAATGGTAAAGAAATATTTTACTTTTTGAACTTTTATAAGCAAAATAGGCCTATTAAAATAATATATTTTGTTTTCTCAA
>APFE031697643.1:19617-85861 GCA_000404065.3 Pinus taeda
GATTTTTTTTTTTTTTTACTATTGAAATATGGAAATATTGTCGAGTATGCATGTTTATTTCAAACTCGTTAAAGTAAGTGAAATAACATCTACTTGATATATGCTTACACCTTTTATAGAACTTGTAGAATATTTATGAAAAAAATATACTTTGACTAATCAGAGTTAAAAGAGTTCTTTCTTGCATTATTTTACTCTTTTCTAGGCTTGAGAGAGTAAATCTACAAAAAAGGACATTTTGGAGTTTACTTATGTTTTTCTTGTGACTCCCTAAATATGAAAAACACCAAGCTTTTCTTTCTCTAGGCTTGTTAAAAATTTACTTTGAAATAATTGAACAAGTTTTCTTTTTGTTCCTTTTTAAACTCTTTAAATATGAAAATGACATCGAGTTACCCCTTCACTGGACTCGTAAAAAGAAAATAGTGTAGGACTTATGAATCATGACGAGAACGAACCACTCCATTGAAAATACTTCGAAGGACTCATCTAAAGGATGAGCTTACACGACAAACATATGTTATCCTCCTCAAGCTTGCATAAAAATAAAGAGGTACCTCCAAGTAATCATGGGTGAAATTGGAAAGAAACATATGTTTTTGTTTTACAAAAGCTAGTATGTCACTCTTGAACATGTCACTTTATAACCTTTCTGTCTAGGTTAACAAATTCATTTGTCTCTCAATTGATCATTCCTCATTGAAAGTGTTTAGTATGGTTTTTCTTATTCCTTTTGAGTCAAATCCTACCAAATCAAAATTTTGTGTTGTTGATATGTTATAGAGAAGTCCAACCTCAAGCAAAATTACCTTGCAATTCATAACACTCAATAGCATTGGCCATCCCTTAGTAGGTCTCAGATCACTCCAAATTTTTTCTTTGAAACTTGACATGAGCTTCATATCGTAGGCCCTCATATGATGGATCACTTCTTATCGAACTCACATCATCATCTGGGAAGTTAATCTAGAAATATATTTTACTATCTTGGAGCGCACATGCCTATTGTAGCTGCTACAATCGCCCTCCAAAATATTTCCTATGCTTTGATTTTGAAGCCTTCGTCTCTATTCACACGAGCTTATCTTTGAATTTCGACAAGTATTCATGATTTGATTAATACTTATATTTTTACGTTGTTCTTGTGTTTTGTTGTTTTCATGCTTATCTAATCTTTTGAGTCACAAGGTAAGCTTCTAACTTGATCTTGTAGCAGTTATGGGCTTGCATCCAGAAATTGCGCAATCGATGAAGATAACTTAGCCTTGATGATTACATTGTGCAATCCTGACAGGTAGCTCAACCTTGAGCTTTGGAATTGCATAGTCATGGATGGGAACCCAACCCTAAGCTCATAAACTATGCAATCCATTACTTGAGCTCAAAAACCGTGAAATGCACTAAGCTGGGAAGTTGCTCAGTTCCCCAGAATTGTGAAATATTCCTTGTAAGTGTGCATGGAAATTTTCCTAAAAAAGAGAAAAATAAGAAAAAAAAAAAAAATCCCTAGAAAATAGAAATTCATCACTAGTTTCTCGATGGTGTCATAGTCCTTATTTTTAGAAATTTCTATGAAGTGTCACCTTTTCCTTGATTTTAGGCATGTGCATTATAAACCCCAATCCACCAATTTCTATTTAATAGATGCATATAGATCTCATTCGTACATTTGATCTTGGATATATAGCATTCCCAAGGAGATCAAGGAGCCTTTGGTAGAGTTTACGTTGCTTTTCTGGGTTAGTTTTGCTTTTGTTGTCTTTTACCACTCTTTTGTCACTTTTTGTCATTTCCCTTTTGTGAGTGTTTTTTTGCTTGATTCTATTCATGGTTTTTGGTTTTTTAACTTATATTAGCTTGTAGAAGTGTTGTTTTAGTTTTTTGTTCTCCTTTCGTAAGTTTTGCATTGATTTTCTTGTTTTTGCACACCAACGATGGCCGCTCCAGCAACTCTCTTCACATATTTGTCATTTTGTCCCTTTTTTTAGTTTATGAACTTGATTCACATTGATCTATCCATACTTAGTCAGATCCATATTTTAACTTGCATTATATTTTAGATCTGCTTGTTTCCCACACCTTCACTGGGAAGATCTCCACTTCTAGTGGCTATAAACTGCCTTGCCCAACTGGGCATGACACAAGTTTGAAGCTTAATGTGAATTTTAGCCTTTGAGACTGCACAATGTGTAGTATAGGTTGGCCCAACTGCACATTGCATAATTCTAGGGCTCATCCTACCATCTTGTCCACTAAGACTGTGCAATACGTATTCTCTCCTAGTCACTTCCTAGACTAAATTAGGCATTGCACCATCTCATGCCTCAGGCTACACCCTTCAATGCTTGGACTATGCAATGTGAAGTTCAAACATCTAGTCTCCCTTGCTTGGCAAACAAAATTATGCACCGGTTTGCTACCTGATCTTTCTTTGGAAGTGGTTGTCCAAAGGCTAATTTATACTTTCCATTAGTGCCTTTTTCTTCCTGTAGGTATCATAGTTGTTGAGCACTTCTCTCTAGAATTCACTCTTATCATGGTACCCGAGAAAGCTACCTCAAAATATACCCTAGAAAGAAGTGCCAGGGAAGAATTTGAAAGCATGTCAGTAAAATTTCTAGTATACTCATACACTCAATTGTATGTGGAAAAGGAATCAAATCTTACATGGAAGAAAGTGAACGAATCTTTTTGAGCAAAGTGCTTCTATAGGTCAGCACCTACGTACTAGTATTTCAGCTAGTACAAGAGCTAAGGGGGTTGTAGCTCCCTTCCAGAAGAAGTTGAAAATGAGAGAGGGTTGTAGCTCTCTGTAGGTTGCAGCCTGCATACTGGTAAAAGACTGCACCAGTACAAAATCATTGTAAGAAGAAGTTTCTAATTGAAAGAAGATAGAGACATATTGCAGCAGGTGGTTTTCACCCACATTGGGTTTCCACCTTACATCTTGTGTTCCTTGGTGTGACTGTCTATTTTTGTGTTCCTACTCATTATTCTATGGTTCTCATATACAGATTAAAGACAAACATTTGAAGAATAAATTAAATTATAAGTTTGGAAGGTATATCAAGTTTCAATTGTCAAGATCTGAAAATATTTGTATAAATTGATAAGAGTTTGATAATACTGATTCAACCCCCCCCCCCCTCAGTATTATTTCCAACAAAGAGAAGGTCTCTCAGGAGGGCCTATGAGCTGATGATCATCTTAGCTTGTAGAATATATGCTCAGTAGAGCATAGAGAAATTTCCTGAAGGGCAAAAATTCTTATTGAACTAGGTTGTGAACGAGGGGAAATCTTTCAACTGGTTAGACTTGCTATCTTGACAATTAAGTATCCATGTAGTGAATAACCTGAATCCTCCCAAGGGTGGGAAAGCGAGATTTTATATGTCTTCATATTTATTATATGAAATATGTGAACATAACACATTCCCTGGCATGAACTGGGTTTGGGAATCTCGACACCCTACCATGCACATCCACTGCAAGTTTCTCTCGGATTGCATCCATCAAGGAGTTATGGAAAATCTAACATACCACTCCCTCATTCCGCTAGACGAGATGATATTTGAGGAAGAACCACCTTCGATGTCACCTAGGGAAATGGAAGTGGTATCAAAGATCGCAAATTGGTTTGCCTCACCAGATGGCACCTTCCTTAGAGTGTTTGACAGAGCAAAGTCATCATATATTTTTCGAAGGCATGCTACTAACAATCTTTTCATATAAGAAGAGTCATATCATCTCGCCATAAGGTTGTCAGCAGCTTTGCACAGGAATAAGAAAGAACCTTGGCAAAATCTTCCTATGCAAATTTGATTGTATGAGATAAAGAACCCGAAATTCGTGGTTACTGAAGGAAACGTGATGGAGAAGTTTAAATTCATTACTTGATACTTTAACCCATATATTCCCCATGATATTTGCAAAAACCACTCTGTGCGGATTCACTTTCAGTGGCTCAGTGGGTCATTTCATTGGCAAGAGGAGGATCCATGGAAGAATTTCTATAATGCCTCCTATTGGGCACGAGATCCCATAAGGAAAGTTTTGGGGCTGAGAGCCCAGATTTTGGTCAAAATTTGTAACTCCGATGTGAAGACTCCACATTTTGTGGGCGTGGAGCACATAGCCTATAAATGAACCATAGGGTTGTCTACCCTCAATTTTGTAATGTAATGTCAGCTATAGAGATCTACCGAGGGTCCACAGACCATGGGATTGTATAAATAGATTGAGGCTATAAGTAGTTAAAAACATCTAAGAATCAATTAATGATCATAGAAAAGAAGCTAAGGATGAAGAGTTGAGTAATATCTTAAGTGTAAGGTCTAGTTTTGGGTCGTAGAGTAGGAGAAGGCTCTGCAGCTAAGTGCACATAGGCCAAGTAGTTTGTAGCTGAGTGCATGGACCCCTACAGCTGAGTGTGCAGGGTGAGTCGAGTCTGTAACAGTTGGAAGCATTAATAAAGAGAAGTTTTATATCATTCCTGTGTATTTATTTCCTGTTTCCTACATTAAATGTATTTGGTATGAAGTGCATTTCTACTATTTATATGGTGCACGAACGTGTATGAATATGTTGAATAAGTGAATGCAAGTTCGAATATCTATTTATGCGAAGCTAAATAACTTTTGTAAGAATATGAGTAATATCCGTGGTATAATTTAGGGAAATAACATAGATCACTGTCATAGCAGCGCAAAATCACCTTAACCCCTGGTTAGGGTTGTGCAAAGGTGATTATAATAGATCGTGGAGGTCTTGCAGGTTAGCACAGTGCGTGAAGTGACCTGCATGAAGGTAGGCACAGTTGGACTAAATTAACACCTCAGACATCTCAAGGGTGCAGAAACTTTGTTCCAGCATTCCCCCATATTGCTTTGGGTGAGACTTCATTTCGCGCTCTATGGGATAATTCCAAAAGGGCCAATAGTGTAGGCATTTTTTTGGCTAATTAACTCTGAACCTAGGTCAGGCCCCATCAATCCAACAAATGGTTCCATTGCTAGGACTGTAAATTGCATAGAGATGTCTGATGTTGTATCATTGGAATCCAACTAAGAAGGAGATTGAAGGTTGGTTTGACAGAAGAATTCATGAGTTCGCAGCACAGGAGAACATGAATCCATGACTTTCAAAAGAAGAGTGGTTAGATTTCTACTTGTACACAGAAATCCACGAAATATTCTTTGCGTCTTTCCCTACTGAGTTGTAGGAATGTATCGTGAAGCTAGTAGATAGCCAAGGAAGGTGGAAAATAGATGGTCCTATTGTGTGGACCGCCAGTTTTAGTGCATATGTTGGAAGCATCGGAGGATAATATCACACACACCGTTGATCATTGGCTCGATTGATTATGATCTAGAATTTACCTAGGACAAAGAATTAAAGGAATTATAGACTCATGTGCATGGATGTGCCTATGTTACTTTATGCAGCGGATCAATAAGATTGCAAAATACATAGACATTGAAGCAGTTAGGGAAAACACAACAGAAAAACATGTAATACAAGTTTAATAAGGAGTTCACCCAATGCTCCTAGGCTATGTCTCCTGTTCTACCCTTCAGTGGTGGCCTCTCTATTATGTTTTCAAAGAAGAGTTTTTACAATAGTGAGCTCAATTTGAGTCTCACTCAACATATATGAATTAGTAGGACTAGAGTACATAGACTCTCCTTACTGAAAACTTGACCTCTACTGGCCACAATAGTATGAGCCCAATCTGAGACTCATACATGACAAACATATACAGAGGGGTTCGCTTGAATTTCCCAAGCCTTCTCTGGAGTGCACAGACTCTTTGACTCTCTCTGGCTCTATCTCGATGCTGCCTTAGCTCTGCAGGTCAGCTCGACTTATTTTCTTTGTTCCCTGATCTTAGCTTTCTTACTCGATTTTCTCACTACTTTCTAGCTGCTTGCTTTGTCTCTGTTAGTTTGTGGATTTAAAGCCAATCTGCTTTCTGACTGTTCGTTTTTGCTTCCTGGTGTTCTGGTTCTTCTGCCTCTGTCCGTTTGAATTCCCCTCTTCTACATCATCATCACTGTGTAACAATTCACAGTGAGGTGGTCACCTATTTCATAACGAACTGAGTTTTAGTTCTCTTGGAAATGTTTGAACGGTCGTTATTTCTGTTTAACTCCCAGATTGCCCACGAACATGATTCTTCTACCAACTCATCGTTCATGCCAGACTTCAAACTTTATACAACTTGGCATGTTTAACCCGTTCAATCTGGTCATCTGTCAGATCACATATCCACCATCAATCTAGAGCTTCCAGATCCTACGGTCTCCATCCATATCGGGCAGGTAATTTGCATGACATTTACCCATCCGAAGTGAGCAGTTTTCTCTCTCTTCTGCCACACGTGTGGCACCGAGTGTGTGTCATTGGGCGGGACTCGGTTAAAATCGCTTACCGCTCGAAGACCTTCCAATATCCTATTGGTTTTCGTGTGGGACCTGCCTCTGATGGAATTAGTGTATTCCGTAGGGTTTTTTACTTTCAGTTCCAGTCGCTTAGGGCTTTTCCTTCACTGAGGGGTTTGCTAGGCGATATGCGATTAGCAACTTATTGCATATCAAAAACCTCCCCAATTTCTCCAAAAGACCTCTCGTTTTACTATTTTGTGGTAGCGCAGGTTGCCATGGGCCAACAGTTTGCACACTTGACTGAGGTTCCTCATTGCTCTGTGCTTCTCATGAATTACAGCTATTCCAAAAGTATTCTTGATAAGCTCGACCTTTGTAAGTCTTTGAAACATTGGCATGAATTTTACAAAGTTATGAAAACTTAGAGAGTGTTTTAGGATCCAATTCAGATCACAGCCTTCCCACTAAAAAGGCTTTTGGACCACCAAAAGTTGGTTTTTAAGCATCAATCAAGTGAGGGTATAAATTCCTTGCTTGCCCAATTTCTATCCATTTCGCACTGCTTGGTTTTGAACCTTTGAGTCCAATTCTGAGGTACTCAACATCCCCTCTGCGTGTGGTTCTCACCTTCCTATATAGAACTTCATCTTCCTGCAATTCATTAAGATATTCAAGCAACATATCATCAATAGAAGGCAATTGACTCTGCTCTTCGGGATTTTCAGTCAATGAAGGTTCAAATAGTCTCAAGTTGTCTGCATTAACAACTGAGTAGATGTGAATGTAAGCTGGTAAATCAAGGTGAAAAGAATTCTCACCAATTTTCTCGAGTGCCTTGAAGGGTCCATACCTTATTGGCTTCAGCTTCTTACCTTCACCTTGCATTCTGTCTTTGCTAATATACAACCAGACTTGATCACCAACTTAGAAACTATGCTCCATCCGATGCTTATCATGCCTTGCCTTGTACTTGGCTTGGCTCTTTTGCAGTTGTTCCTATACTTCTTGGTGAATCTCTTGGATTTGTTCGATGAACTTGGTTGCCTTATCCACATCACTGTGTTCATCAACCACTATGTCTTTACCAAAGACAAAATCCAAGGGAGACCTTGGTGTGAAACCAAAACAGGTCTCAAAAGGAGATTTCTCTATAGAAGAATGTTTAGCTCGGTTGTAAGCATGCTGCACATAACATAAGTGTTCATCCTAAAGCTTGGGATGCTTGCTGCAATAGCCTCTAAGCAACTGGATCACTTTCCTATTGACCACTTCTGTTTGACCATATGTTTGTGGATGAAAGGCTATGCTCTTTTTTAGTCCGGTGTCCATCAATTCCCACAAATTTGACCAAAATTTCCGAACAAACCGGGTATCTTGGTCAGATACAATGGAAGTGGGTAATCCAAAATGAACCCATACATGCTGAAAGAACAAATTTACAGTTTGCTCAACTGTAATTTGTTGGTTATAAGGTATTAAAATAAACATTTTGCTGAACCTATCCACAACAACATATAAATATTCATGACCTTTCCTATATTTAGGTAGTCCACCAACAAAGTCCATGGAAACACTTTCCCAAGTGTTTCTGGGAAAACTAGTGTCTTTTCGAATGACTAGCCCTCTAGGTTTGGCAGCTACCCTAGAAAAATAGTTTAAAGCAATTCAACGATTTCTTCTATGTGTAATAGATAAGAGAAAGATAATGGAACCAACCTGGAACTTCCGCTTAATCCCTTGCTTGATCTCTCTCCCCCTTGATAGATCTTGCAGCTCCTCCCCGTACTTAACCCACTTGGAGAGTACCTATAGAAACACAGTAATAAAGAACCGTCAAAGCATCTTGATCTATTACAACATAAACATTACAGAATCATATATATAATGAACAAATGATAATCATTCACAATTGAATAATCTCATGGAAGGAAACTTGAAGTACTTTATTAAATAGAAGGGAGAATTACAACCTGGTTGGCTGATCCAGCATCATCCTCCCAACATCAATCCCTCTTCACCTCATAAAATAGCAAGATCACACCAACAATACAATGCTCTTTTCTCAATTACAAACTATCAGCACTTCCTTCCAATTCATAATATTTCAGCCTCCAAATCTCTTAGATGAGGGATTCATTTATAGACATGTGTGCAAGGGTGTGAGTAATCTCTGGTGTTTGATTATTGTCATTCCACTTGTTACAATTGGTTCCACTTGGAGATTTCTTGGATCTCTTACTCATCCCTGGGCGAATTTAAAGAGGCAAGTGTCATAGGAGAAGTTTCTAGAAGATAACATGAGCAACCACCTAGAAAACTGTCTTGGACATTTGTCCATCCTTGCCCATCGCACCCTATAGAAGGCCTAATTAGTATGCATCGCACCTGAGCAGTGTAACACTCAGTATGCATCACACCTGGCCAGTGTAGTAGTCAGTATGGTTCAGTTTAGGCCATTTCTGGATGGTTTCTCAGGTGGAACTTTTGGGGAATGATGTAATAAAATGTCTATGTTATTTTAGGGTATGAAACAACTCTTTTAGAGGTTGATGAGCCCTATTTTTTTGACATATAAGTTTGGGGTTGATGTGCCCAAATATGTCAATAACACCAAGGATGAGAAGGAACTGGTACTGGAGTGTACAAGCCTAGTTTTATATTGTTGGGCTTGCTTTTAGCACACATGGTACACCCTCTTACATATCTAGAAACTGTCTCATTCATTTTTGGCCAATAACGAAATCTTTGCAGTTGTGCAACTGTTTTACTTACACCAAAGTGACATGATATTAAAGAAGTGTGTGCTTCTCAAATTATCTTTACTCTTTCAGTTTGTGGAACACATAACTTTCCAAAATGATACAAGAGTTGGTCCTTAACATGATAATATGATTCTTCTACTTGTTTTCCATGACTTAAAGTTGCATATACATCCTTAAAATCTATATCTTGAGCATACTGTTCAATGTAGCTTTCATGCAATACTGAATTATGCTTAAGTATAGTAGATGCATTTATGATTGGTCTGGACAACATATCTGCAACTTTATTGTGTATACCCTTTTTATATTTGATGACTAGATGAAACTGTTCTAGAAAACCCATCCATCTATAGTGTCTTGACTGTTTCAACTTAGTTTGGGAGTGTAAATATTGAAGTGGTTGATGATCAGTGTGTATAACTGTCTCTTTTCCCATTAGATAATGTTTCCACTTTTTCACACTTTGTACTAATGCATACAATTCTTTATCATATGTGGGATAGTTAACTATTGTATAATTAAATGTCTTAGAATGATACCATATGGGTTTATCGTGCATCAACACTGCTCCCATGGCATAGTCACTGGCATTTGTTTCAATCTCAAATGGCCTTTGAAGATCGGGCAGTGCTAGTATTGGTTCTGTACTAATCTTTTCTTTTAAGGTGTCAAAGGATTTCTATTGTTTGCCTCCCCACTAAAACACCTTGTTCAATCCTGTTAAAGCATATAAGGGAGCTGCAATTAAGGAAAAGTTAGCAATAAACTTTCTCCAATACTATGCTGCTCCTAAGAAGCTTCTAACTTTTGTAGCAGATTTGGGTTTAGGCCAGTTTACAATGACTGCAACCTTAGAGGGATCTATCTTCAATTCACCACCCCCTACAATATGACCCAAATAATTCAAAGATGTTTTCCCAAATTCACATTTTGAGAGCTTAACATAAAGATTTTCTCTTTTCAAAACATCTAGAGTCTGCATGACACTCTTTAAATGCTTTTCCCATGTTTTACTGAATATAAGAATTTCATCCAAATATACAATGACAAAATCATCAAGAAAAGGTCTGCATACATCATTCATTACTCTCATGAAAGTAGTAGGAGAATTAGTTAAGCCAAAAGGCATAACCAACCACACATAAAATCCTTGCATTGTTTTGAAAGTAGTCTTCCATGCATCTTGCTCTGCAACTCTGACTTGATGATAGCCACTGTGCAAGTCCAACTTGGAAAAATAAACATCTTCTTTTAACTAATCTAATAGATCATCTATGCAAGGAAGGGGATAACGATTTTTTATCGTTATCTTATTTAGTGCTCGGTAATCAATGCACGTTCTCCATGAACCATCTTTCTTTCTCACCAAGACAATTGGAGACCCGCATGTTGATGTGCTAGGTCTGATGAACCCTTTCTTGAGCAGCTCTTGTACCTGCTTCTTGATTTCTATATTCTCTAAATTAGACAACCTATACATTTCGATGTTAGGCAATGGAGCATCTTGTTGCAAATTAATATCATGTACTATTTCCTTTTTGGGTGGCAAACCTTTAGGTTCTTGAACAATATATCATATTCTAAAATAATTTTTTGTAAATCAGCTTGTTGTTTAGCATCACATCCTTCAGATACATTGGTTTTATCATGTTTCTTTTCCTTTACAATCATTAGAAAAAATTGTTTGCATGAATTTAAAATTCTTTTCATCTGCCCTGAGTTTATGAGAGTATAATTATTCTTGAGTTTATGAGCTCTTACAATATATTTGATTGCATCTTTAATGAGTTGATACTTGCTATCAGCTCTATAGAAAATAGCTTTCCTATCATACAAGTAAGGACTTCCCAAAACAATTCCACTTATATCCAAAATAACTATATCTACCTCAATCTCGTCTACAAATTCTAACCCAAAAGAAAACTTAAGTTTACATTGTCTAGTCACATGTAGCTATGCTTTATCACATAACCAACCTAATGGATATGGTTTCTTATGAGGTGTGGTTCATAATCCCAATGTCTTTACAATTGCTTCAGAAATTAAATTTACTTGTCACCCACTATCAAACAAAGTATCAATCTTTTGATGCTTGGAAATAACTCGAATATGAAAAAGCTCATGCCTTTTCCTCTCATTTTCTTCATTATCAGTAGATTGTGTAGAATTACTAGTAGATGCTTCAAAATTTTTACCTTTTATACCTATGGCTAGGATTGTTGTTTCATCTCCTAAGCCTGACCCCAAATCCTTTTGAATAGCTACAACAGTCTTCTTCTTTTTTCCCTCAAACTTCTTGGGTATCAGCTCTAGATGTTGGATCCAATAGTGTTCATCATCATGCCCATCCTTCTCACAGTGAGTGCATGAAGATTTGGTATTTTGTATAGTATTTGTCTTCCTCTCTTTCCATTTTTGTTTTCTCTTTTCCTTGCTTTTGCTTGCAGTGGGTTTTGATGATCCCCCAGCTTCTGGGTTCACATTCTTGCCTCTAGCCTCTAGATGTGTAGCCTAAACAGATGCCTCATCTATGCCAGTGGGATTAAACATGAGAATAGTGTGCCTTAAGTAGCTATGTAGACCACCTATATACTTCAGTAGAGTTTCAGGTGAGTCCAAAGAAATTCTTAGAATCAAAGCTCTTTTCCTAAATTCTTGAGTGCATCCTTGTACACTTTTCCCTTTTAATTGGCGAAGAGTTTGCCAGCTCATCATGGTTTTTTGCATATCGAATAGTGGATAGAATTTCTTTTTAATTGCAGAAACAGATTTTCTCCAGACAAAAATAATTTTACCATGCTTTTTCATGTTAGCTTGTGTCCTGCCTTCCCACCATACCAAGGCAGTGCCTCCAATGCCTAGGCTGGCTAGCTAAATCTTACTCTTGTCTGAATTGATGCTCTGCACTCTGCAATAAACATCAATCTGTCTAATCCAATTATCCATCTTCTCTACATTCAACTCTCCATCATATATCAGTAAATCAAATTTAACATCTAATTTAATCAAAGATGTCTTCCTTTTGTTTTTAGGGCTACTAGGAGGTGTGGGAAGTTTCTCTTCTTTCCCTTTGCCTTAGAGTGGTCATGGAGGAGAGATTCTTCTGCTCCTTTATCTCATTTGGAGTTTGATGGATCTTCTTCTCTACCTTTCTTAAATTCTCTATACATTTCCTCTACCATGGCTTTCATGGTCATGAAGCCATCCATGAACTGGGAGTCTAATTCCAAGGGAATTTCTTCTGACATTTTCCTCTTAGGATAGACTCTTCCAACTTTAGGGTTAGATTCAACCAATTCTTCTTCTCTTAATTTAAGCTTTAATCTAGTTAGCATTCAACAACAAAATCCAGCACAAGTTTGTCTAACCTTAGCAACCTAGAGCTCTGATACCACTTGATTTGGAATCTATCTAGGACAAAGAATTAAAGGTATTACAGACTTATGTGCATGGATGTGCCTATGTTACTTTATGCAACGGATCGATAAGATTGTGAAATACATAGACATTGAAGCATTTAGGGAAAACACAACATAAAAACATGTAATACAACAAGTTTAATAAGGAGTTCACCCAATGCTCCTGGGCTATGTCACCTGGTCCAACCTTCAGTGGTGGCCTCTCTATTATGTTTTCAAAGCAGAGTTTTTACAAAAGTGAGCTCAATTTGAGTCTCACTCAATAGATATGAATCAGTAAGACTAGAGTACATAGACTCTCCTTACTAAAAACTTGACCTCTACTGGTCACAGTAGTATGAGCCCAATCTGAGACTCATACATGACAAACATATATAGAGGAGTTCACTTGAACCTCTCAAGCCTTCTCTGGAGTGCATAGAATATCTGACTCTCTCTGGCTCTTTCTCAATGCTACCTTTGCTCTATAGGTCAGCTCAACTTATTTTCTTTGTTCTTTGCTCTTAGCTTTCTTACTCGCTTTTCTCGCTGCTTTTTAACTACTTGCTTTGTCTCTATCAGTTTGTGGCTTTAAAGCCAATTTTCTTTTTGACTATTTGTTTCTGCTTCCTGACATTCTAGTTCTTTTGTCTCTGTCCATTTCAATTCCCCTATTCTGCGTCATCATCACTCTATAACGCTTCATAGGTAGGTGGCCACCTATTTCATAATGAATTGAGTGTCAGTTCTCTTGGAAATGTTTGAATAGTCATTATTTATGTTTAACTCCTAGATTGCCCGCGAACATGATTCTTCTGCCAACTCATCGTTCATGCCAGACTTCAAACTTTATACAAATTGGCCTGTTTGCCTCGTTGAATCTGGTCATCTGTTAGATCACATACCCACTGTTGATCTAGAGCCTCCAGATCCTACAGTCTCCATCCATATCAAGTGGGTAAGTTGCATGAAGTTTACTTATCCGATGTGGGCGGTTTTCTCTCTCTTCCGCCAGATGCATGGCACCCAGTGTGTGGCATCAGGCGGGACTCGGTTAAAACTCCTCACCGCTCGAAGCCCTTCCAATATCCCACCATTTTTCATGTGGGACTGCCTTTGACAGAATCGGTGAACTCCGTACAGTTTTTGACTTATGGTTTTGGTCACTCAGGGCTTTTCCTTCACTGAGGGGTTTGCTTGGTGATATGTGATTAGTGACTTGTCAGATATCAGAAACCTCTCCTGTTTCTCCAAAAGATCTCTTGTTTCGTTCTTTCGTGGCAGCACAAATTACAATGGACCAACAGTTTGCGCACTTGAATGAGGGTCCTCGTTGCTCCACGCTGCTCACGAATTACAACTATTTCGAGGGTATTCCTAATAAGCTCAACCTTTATAAGTCTTTGAAACATTGGCATGAATTTTACATAGTTAAGAAAACTTAGAGAGTGTTTTAGGATCCAATTCGGATCAAATTATAGGAGGATTCATTACTAAGGTCACGGTCAAAACTTCAGTTAGCTATAGCAAGGTAGATCAATTCTTTCTCGAAGGACTACGAGGTAAGTACGTAAAGTCTTTGACTACTTGGATTAAAATGCTATTGTGTGAAAAGAGGGTTAGGCAATTACGTTGATGTTCGGAGCTATGCAAAGTGGAAAAGGTTAGAGGAACGAAGGAAGTAAGGGACTAGAAAATAGCCCCTTGATTTCACCTCCATGAGGGGATGAGGAAGAACTCGCAAAGGTCTCTCTGCAAAGTGCGATCCATTTGATAAGGCAAATAATTCTGTGAATACCACCCCCACCCACATCGCCACCAGCATCACCAGCATCACCTCCATCTTCACCATACCACCTCCATCACCTCTACAATTCAATATGGCAAGCACAATAAAGTTGTCTGTATTCAAGGGATTGGGAAATGAGGATCCTAACCAATTTTGGTTTGTTGTAAGAGCCGTATGGAAAGCATAAGGAGTGGTAGATGACAATATAAATAAAGTGACACTGGTTAGCACCCTGTAGGACCACGCGTTGACCTAGTATATTAAGCACTCCAATGATAATCCAAATGCGGGAATCATGGATATTCAAGCAGTGCTAAATAGAGAATTTAGTAGGCCGAAGTCTGAAGCACAGTTGATCATTAGATTCAAAGATATCACGATGCTACCAAGTGAGACTCCTTGGGAGCGGGATCACATGCTGAAGTGTACAATTTGCGAAGCTAACATGAATCTGATGGATGGAAAAAACCATGAGTGCTTTGTAGCATTTCTAACACCACATTTGAGGAGCGCGCTATCACAGCAGACGCTAACGACTTAGGCCAAGGCCTTAGAGATCGCGATGAGGCTGCATGAGACCCCAATGTAGGATCCTAACTTAGTATTTCAGTAGATCCATGTGCAGTTGAAGAATTTATGCCTTCAGATGGAGAGCCTCAAACAGGGTAGGATAGCTCGACCAGAAGTAAGCGAAGAGGTGTGGTGCGTAAAATGTAAGGGTTAGGGTCATGATAAGGACCACTACTTGGTGTTCAAAAATTACCTCGTGGGAGGAGGACCAATGATGTTAAGGCCAAAAGCACAAGCAGGACATAGAGCGGCGCCTACCTTATGGTGTGCGATTTGTTAAATAGGAGGAAAACACACTAAAAACAACTGCCATTTGTTACAGAAGTATACACAAAATTTGCAGCAATTGTTTTGTAACTTTTGTAGGTCAGTGGGACACGATGAGCACACTTGTAGAAGCTACGAGTTAATGATGGATAGAACTCCCACCTACAGAGTTCAGGCTGAAACGTGGCCCTTAGAACAGAACGCAGGAGTGGTGCGAGCAGGATTTCAGGGACGTGGATGAGGCTGAGGCTGAGGAGGATCTGGAAGAGGTTGCAGTCAGTTGATATGCTACAATTGTGGAGGGCAAGGACATTATTCCCGTGATTTTACGAACCCAACATGTCCATCGTGTTTATATTGCAACTTGTTTGACAATGAGACAGAAGATTGTCCTACGTTGATAGCTAGGATATGCGAGAAAGGAGCACTACCGCCTCCCCCGACTCAGAACCTATGGATGATGAGGTTTGAGCCGCATGAGGAAGATACAAATGCGAACATTATGCTCTGAAGTGGAATCACGATGGGAGATGACAAAGGAAAACAACTAGAAGATAGTACTTGGCTTGGCAAAGCTCTAGTGAAAGAAGCGGAGTTTTATTTTGAGCGCACACATGAAACTTTCATGGAAGATAGAAAGAGCTTCGCAGAGGCCTCCACTTCAAGAAGCAAAGATAGACTGGAGCTGGAGATGCCCGTTCTATGCTCACAACATTCTTGGAAACATGTATGAAGTTACTGCACGACAGTAAAGCTGTAAAAGGATTACAAGAACTCATTAACAGATGCACTGGGACCGCGCTAGGAGAACGACGCATAGTCCAGAGTATTAGAAAGCATAAGACAAGGACAAGGAGATAAATGAGGTTAACCATGCAGATAAGAGAATATGATGGACCAAGTAATTCTGGATTTAAAATCGGATGCAAATGTTCTACTGAAGTAAATATGGGAGTGAATGGAGAGACCTATGCCACAATGGTCTCTTATTCAACTATGAATGGCGAACCAATAGGAGATAATACCCATGGGGTGACTACATGGAATAACCATGGACATTGAGGGACTGAACATGCTAGACAACTTTGAAGTGATAGAGATTTTTGATGACAACAACCCCTACCTCGCGCTCTTAGGAATTTATTGGGCCACTGACATGAACAAGGTGATTAATCTGAAGAAGTCGCTACATGTAGTTATACCCCTAGACCCTGTTGAAGGATCGCACTATACAGAGCCAGTGCATGACTATGAAAGTGATGATTATTTGGACTGAATCTATAACATAACATAGCAAAACCAGGACTAGGTGAATCCCATTATAGATGGATAGATTGCATGAGAGCATGAAAGCTCTTGTACTTCAGATTCAGACGAGGAGACAAAGCGATGGTAGAATCGGTTACATGAGGTAGCTACACTAAGTTGCAATATGATGACAAGGTCCCTTAACTGCATATTGACAGAAGTAAGAGATTTTCTACTTATGATGGGTTAAGTGAGACAGATACCTTCTTGGATAAATTTGAAAGGGAGGTGTCGGAAAAGCAACGTTTCTAGGCCTTGGATTGGGTACTGTGCGCTACCCCCATGAGGTGATGGGGTATGCACAAAGGGAGCTTTGATGACTGGTGCAAATGTAGAAGGATGATGCACACATAATTTGGGAAGCATAGCGTGTGATTGACATACAAGTACAATGGGTAGGATGATCTGCGCACGCATTTGGCCAAGTGGATGCAAGTCTATGGGGAAAAGCCTCAACTTGAGTGGGTGCACCTGTTCTGTCATACCCTGGATGTTATATCAATGAACTAGTATATAGAAACAAAGCTATGTCATAGGATCGGTGAATGGGATGTTTTCTTCGAAGGGTTCATGATGACCTTTAGCTTTGAGGATGGGTGGGACAACATTGATGAAGTGCTACAAGAGGTAAAAGTAGCCATCTTTAGGATGCCACAAGAGTTGGTAGAGTTGATTCAGCATGAATAGGTTGCTCAGTTAAGTTGCACGCTCAAGTGTTATAATGTAACTGCTGAGGAAGAGGATGAATATCTGTGGAAAATTAATATTCCAGAGACAGAAGGCCAGCGCGAGATTCAAGGACCACAAATCAAGAACCCTAACATAAATGTGCTAGTAAATAATAAGCATGTGAATATTGGTACAGAGGCAAAACCTAAATTTGTGAAGATTGGGGACTACTGGGACTACGCGACGATGGATAAGGTCATTGAACTACTCCACGAATATCAAGGCTTATTCCCGACCATGTTTACAAATTTAAAGGGAATAATTAAAGATTTAGGGGTAATGAAGATCACGTTAAAACCCGACGTGAAGCAGTTAAGCAGAGACTGTATCGCTTAAATCCTTAGTACAAGGAGAAGGTTTGTGTAGAATTAGACAAGTTTCTCATGGCAGGCATCATTGAGCTTGTGGAGGAATCCAATTGGGTGAGTCTGATGGTGGTACAAGAGAAGAAGCAGAAGGAAGAAATAAAAATATGCATGGATCTTAGAAAGTTAAATGATGCATGTGTACATGATCCATTCCCAACTCCATTCACAGATAAGGTGTTGGACAATGTAGGTGGTTAGGAAGCATATTCTTTCACTAATGGGTTCTCAGGGTATCACTAGATCAGAATCACACCAGAGGAGAGGAGCAAGACAACCTTCACAATTGAATGGGGTTGTTTTCAATACACTGTCATGCCATTTGGACTGAAGAACATGTTGGCCATTGTTTCGCGCATGGTTGTTACGGCGTTCAAGGAATATATTCATAAATTGTTGGAGGTTTATTTTGACGATTGAACTGTATTTGGGCTAGTTAGGTGCCATGTAGCGAACCTGCGCTTGATGCTAGATACATGCCGACGATACCAATCGCACTCAACCTCAAGAAGTGTATGTTTCTCGCTCCTTTTGGGAACCTATTGGGGAATGTGGTTTTCAAACAAGGGCTGATGGTAGAACCCACAAAAACCACAGTGATTCTGAATATGGAAGTACTACGCAGTGTGAAACAGCTACGCGCTACCTTGGGACATATGAGGTACTATAGAAAGTTTATCAAAAGTTACGCCCAGATCACCGCGCCGATGTAAAAACTGTTGAAGAAGGATGTCACGTTCTGCTGGGACGATGACTGTAAGAAAATCCTGGATATATTGAAGGAGAAGATGATTATTGTGCTAATTCTTGTCTTCTCGAAATCGAAGAAAGAATTTCATGTTCATGTTGATGCATCGTGTATAGCGTTAGCGGTAGTACTCACACAAGAGGGTAGAGAAGGCTTGGATCACCCTATCACATCCACAAGTCATAGATTATCTAAAGTATAAAAGAACTATTCCACCACTGAACGTGAGGGACTAGCTATGGTGTACACACTCTACAAATATCGGCATTACTTGCTAGGGGGAAACTTCAAGATGTATACAGATCATTCCACACTGAAATACTTGGTCAATAAGGCTGTGTTGGGGGGGCACATATGAAGGTGGCTTTTATTGTTCCAAGAATATGATTTGGAAGTTGTTGTGAAGCCTAGACAACTGAATGCCAGACCTAATCACCTATCGCGCATTAAGATAGGGGAGGAACCTACTAGTTTGGAGGAAGGACTACCCGACGCTGAAATTTTGGATGTGCGCATAATGGATGGAAATTTTGAACATACAATTCACTTTTTAACAAATAGAACTATGCTAGAAGGATACTCTATCCAGCAAAATAAGGAACTAGTGGTGCGCGCGATAGATTTTTCTGTCATTGCGAGGCATCTATACAAAATGGAGAATGATGAGATACTGCAAAGGTATGTACCTAAATTTGAACGAAGCAATATCCTCACGGATGCTCATGGGGGCGTTGTGGGAGGACATTATGCAGGGAGAGTGACCCCACAGAAAATTCTCTGTGTAGGGTTGTGGTGACCAACCCTTCATGATGATTCAAAAGAACATTTCAAGGCATGTGATGTATGTCAAATAATGGGTAATCCATCATGAAGGGATGAGATGCCTTTGAATCCGCAAATGATGTTGGAACCCTTTGAAAAGTGGGCAATCGACTTTGTAGGACCTATCAAACCTCAAGGAAAGATAGGCGCGAGATATATAATCACTTTGAAACAGTACCTGACTCATTGGATAAAAGCGTAGCTCGTAAAGGATTGCATAGCCATGACGACTACGAAGTTTTTGTTTGAGCATGTATTGACGCGATTTGAATGTCCAAAGATATTGATGAGTGATCATGGTACACATTTCATTAATGAGATGATCAACACACTAATAGAAGAGTTTTAGATATGTCATAGAAAAAGAACACCATATCACCCACAAGCTAACAAGACAGTAGAAGCGGTTAACAAAGTATTGGAGACTACACCGATCTATAGTATTAAGGGATTATAGGATGACATGCAAGAAATTGATGGGACAGACACCTTTTAGGCTTGTCTATGGAGCAGAAGCTACAATGCCAATGGAGTACATTGTGCCTAGTCTGCGCATAGCAGTACTCACAGGTATGACGGCCCACGGAGCCCTGGAGGAGAGGCTCGTGTAGTTGGAGGGGCTCGAAGAAGAATGGTTTTTGGCTGAATTCCACCAGTGGTTACAAAAGTAGAGCAAAAATGCTTGGCACGATCGACATATTGAGTTGTACAGCTTGAAGGCAAATGATTTGGTGTTGTTGTATGATAGTAAGTTTGATAAATTCCAAAGGACACTTAGAATGCATTGGTTGGGACCACATGTTATTAAGGATATCATAGACAGTGGCGCGCTGCAGTTGGTGAAATTAAATGGTGAAATCTTCCTAGGAAAAGTCAATGGTAGTCATTTGAAGCCATGCACAAGTGGCCTGACCATCTGACTAGCCAGCAGAAGCATAGTATTAGCACTCTAGGTAGCTAAAAGGAGGCATGGGAATATAAACTACTCTGCTTAGGAGTTGTGTGATGTCAGGACTGTGCGCAGTCGTGAAGTGTCATAGGGTTCGGGACAACGTGAGGGTAGTTGTGCTTCCATGTCTGTTGGCTGGAAGGTGATCGTTACAATCACTATTCATGATGTGATACTTGGTTTGAGATGAAATGGAGAAGGCGACAAGAATTTAAGGCAAACTTTGTGTGCTAGATTTCAGAAAATCTACCGCCAAGTGAGCATTAATGGATCAAATGTCGGGGGAATTCTCGAGTTCAAATTCAAAAGGCACTATAAATTGCAAAGGGTTTCCCAACAAACAACACTTGGCCATTTGAGAATTGAGTTGTTGTGCACCCAGAGATTCATGAACACATATTTGTTTGACCTTTTGATGTCTAAGTCGTTGTTTGAGCACTTCCCCGAACCGTTGAGAGAATTGTGGAATAATAGTATGCCAGCGCTTGAGGAAGCCATGGATATTGAAGAAATGACCACTGAGGAGGCCATGTAGGCTTTGACGGTAGGTGAAGCCCCAGAAAGTGTCGGGATAGTTGAAGAAATACCTAAATCTCTGTGCACACCAAGACCCAAGAAAGACAAGCAGCCTATGGTCCTCGTGCACGTGTCCCCGTGAAATCTGTTAAGGATGAGACTCACCATGGAAGAAAAGGGGCAGGCGATCAATTTGGAAGCCAATGAGGAGCAGGAAGAATTTGAAGAAATCCTGGTAGAGGAGGAAGAGGATGTAGAGATGGAGGTGGAAACCCAGGGCACGGACCCTCTAACCAGGCTACCGGTGTATGTTCCTCCACGGAAGGGGAAAGCAAGGGTTCAAAAGGACCTAGATGAGAGAAAAAGCTCTCTATAGACTCCATTTCTCCCCAACAACATCATTTTTGATGGAGCGCACTTGGGGCGAGTGATGGTATTAAAATTTTAGGACTGAGATCTCGCAGACCACAAGAAATTCCCACATTTGGCAACCACACAGCTCATGCGCCAAAATAAAAACACACTGCTAGGAGTTATAGAGTTGGAGCCACACCAATGGTTACGAGGTGTAGAGAAAGCATGATTTTTAGACTTGCTCTAGGTGCTGCATTACCATCACACCCCAGTGACTATTTTTGTCATCAAGCAGTTGCTCTGCATGGTGCATGATGGGTGCTTGTGGCTGGAGGAGCCCATCCCCATCACAGACCAATTAATCCACATAATTACCCGACTTTCTTGCAAATGGGAGGATGCAACGAATATCTTGGGAGGGTAAAAGTCATGATTTGGCCATTGCGGAGGCCATGAAGAAGAAATTCAGGTTGGAGAAGAAGAAGAGAGAGTACACGATTTCAAGCATCGACAACACTACAGTCAAAGTCACGATGAAGATATTGGATGGAAAGGTTATGCTGAAGTTGTTGAAATACGGCAACAGGAATATTCCAATTTAATTTTTCCTTGAATTAAATTGTGAATTAAAATCAAATTTAGCCTTAATAGCTACTTGGAAACAATTAATTAATTTGTTGTAAATTAATTAGTTGGAGAAATTCAAGTTAGAAGTCTTTCTGAAGTCATGTAAGAGTTATCCCTAAAATTTAGGAGATAATATTGAGTTATATTTTAGTTGTAATTAGTTAACTCAGTTACTGAATTAAGTCAAGTTAACTTAGTTCCAAATTGTTTGAGGAACTAATGGTGAGTTAACAGTTAGTTGATGCATGGATGCACTCAACTAGTGCTACTCCAGTTAACTGAAGATTCCCATATCAAAAACTCATGCATGTCTATTCTGAGAAAGACCCAGTTCAGATTAAATTCAAGGACAATTTATTATTAGTTGCATGTGTTTTCTTATAAAGAAAACTCATGCATGTAGCCAAGGAATCATCCTTGAAGATTGTGCAGTTTTGGAGGAGGGTCATTGGTGTAGGGTCAACCCCCGCACATACCCACAGTATGCATAAAATTGCATATACACAAATGTCCCAGGTATTTAACTCACTAAGGTGTAAAATATTCAACCATACAATGGTTAAGGCTCTCTATAACATTCCTTTGTATCGAAACACAATCACCCCGCCAAAACCTTACCTTTTTTCCCTTCGTATGGTCTCTGAACATATATCGAGGCTAGCTCTATCACAATTGCAATCTGGTTCTTCACTGTCATATTTGGATATATGCCTGACCGCCTTCTAACCCGATATTTCCATTAATACCAGGCCACATCACTTCAACGCAAATACAAAGAAACACGTTGAAATCCCACTCCGGCTCATACATAGCCGGATTTAAAATCGTATACATTCGCCACTATAGATCCATCAGATCTACCTTCTATATTAGCTTTCCACTGCACCAATCTTTCGAACTCCGATAAGGGATCACGTTGATCTCCGATCACCGATCGGCTGTATCCCTATCGGCGTATCGGCATTCCATCGCATCGCACTATCGAAACATTCGTAATTGTTAGCCCTTTGACCTACCTATATGCGATAAGCAATCAGATCTGGGCCATTGATGTAGACTCTTGATTAGAGGATCCTGAATTTGTCGCTCTATCGCAATTGCTCCCTCTATGGTTGGAACCTTTACCACTTCAAACCACCGATCCAACTAGTTCTACGGAACTGATAAGGGTATAAACTGCTCTTTATAGTGTTTCAAGTCCATAAATTAATTCTGACTAAGTTTTTCACTCATTTTTAGTGTAATTCGAAGTTTTTGCTTGCAGCCCAAAACTACACAATTACTCCTCCGATGCGATATTCCGCTTGCTCCTTTGCGAAATCAGTTGGAACATTGATCTTCTATATCCAATGGCTACTGAGCATTGAACTTCACTTCTCTCTTCTTCCCTTTTCACTTAGTTTTTGCGCTAGTCTTCAGTTCTTTTGTGGTTTTCTCCTCTTCAAAGCTTTCACCTTCTTGCTGGTTATTTGCGTGAATCCTTTCGAGCTTACTCCTCTATGAATCTCACTTCGTTTCCACCTCAGAGCTTCACTCTTTTCTTTAAATTGATTCAAGGATCCTTTTACAATTCCTCTGAATCAACTCATCTCTTCTGCGTGCCTCGGAATTTTGCCTGCAACCTGTTGCAGATCCTACGAATTCACAGTAAGTCATTTATGAAATACTCCCGAATGCACTGACACAGTCAGCAACAAACTCGACATATATTAATGTAAAATCAAAGATTACATTCAAGACTTATCGGTCTTGCACAAGCCTATTTTCCAATGTTAGTGGCCTCTCCCTCTACTTTTCCTATAGGCTTACATATATCCAAACTGGTTCTATTGAACTAATTCTAGGGTAAATCCTAAATTGACTCCTAAATCCTCTGTACTAACTCCTACATCTTTTTTTCACTTCTTCTTCAATTAATTCATGAAAGCTCTCCTTCATCCTCGAATCATGCAACTGTTTAAGAGTTATAGTTGACTTTGGACTCTTTTGGCATTACTGCCCACTCATGTTCTCATTTATTTGAGAGCGCTTACAATTTCATCCCATTATCTAATTAAATCACTAAAAGGCCTAAATTACATTAATTTATTACTTAGGAATCCAACTTCCTAAAAGTACATGACCCCTATGTCTACTTAATTACAATGATTTTCTCTTGGGTGAATGGTCCTACATCAGTCATCCACTTGGTAGATTAGTTTTCCACTTGGTAACAAGGAAATCATCCACAAGGAACAACGCAAGGAAATAGGAGCTTGGAGTGTAGAGAGGAAGGCTGGAGAGTGGCCAAGATTGCTTATGATCATCTATGAGGATTGTAGTGAGAGCTGGCTAGTTGTGAGAGCTAAGGCTTTGTGTAATTCTTATGTATTTCCACCTATATGATAATACAATAGTGTGGGGGTTTTAGCTGAGGCTCTCCCGAAATTATTTTCATGTGTATTGTGCGATTGATTCTTCTTCTTATTATTATATTGTTCAACTCAATCTTTAAGCTTCCACAAATTGATAATAGAAGTAGGTTATAGTATTCTGCTTTGATTTATATTGCATTATGGAGTTAACCTACACCATATTTTCTACATGGTATCAGAGTGAAATGTGTAGAAAATTTCTACAGAAGTTCCATGCAGATGAGGTGCCTACTTTAGTGGTTGAACTTTCCGCATAATGTATAGAAGGGGTCTAGTTTAACTGGGATGATTACCTGTGCAGGGAGTTCTTGGAGAACTTTCGCGAGGCACAGGAGTAGGGGAGGACTTTCCACTATGCATGGCTTCTACTATCCATAGCGTTGGTGGCTTGGGAATTGCCCAAGGAAAACTTGTTCACAACATTTGCATAGGATCTTTCAGAAGTAGTGAAGTACGCTTCACTGTGGGAAACCAAAGATCCACAGAGGATCAGAGACAAAAAAATATTCTAGGTGTTCATGCAGATGAACATTAGAATGGGGATTAACCGCAAGCCACAGTTATCGCCCACTGTTTATAACAATCTGCAAAGCTTCATGGAGTTCAAGGCGGACCTCCACCATGTTTATATCAAGGTGTGGAAAGACCTTATGAAGACGTGGCATGAGCTACCTTACCTAGTGATGGACTATGTCATATTCGCCATGCTTGAGTGATGGCCGCTAGAGTGGCATGCTCTAGCTAGCTCTACGGTGGAAGCAGAGAAGTCTGCTACAGAGAGGAAGAAGGAGGAGGCAAAACTGTGGATGGCACAGTTGGAAAAGAAGCATTGAAATGAAGTGGCAATAGCAAAGGACTAGGCAACGCGGGAGGCTATGAAGGTAGCAGAAGAGCAGCATAAGGTAGCTAAGAAGGAGCGATAGCTAGAAGTCACCTTCGACCGAATAGGAAATAGATATAGAGGAAGGTGGCATGGACCCACAACCAGTGTCCACATAGCTGAAACGACATCACCCAAGAGAGCAAGTAGGGACGCGGAAGAAGTCGAAGGCTTCGAAGACTTATTTTGACCCAATCACCCTCACGGAAGGGGATCTACATGACATTGGGGAGACAATGCAAGATGTCACTGCGGAGGCCCTCCAACAATTCACAGAGGAAAACTAGATGGTGTTGGGGGCCCTTCAGGCATAGATACATGAGTTGGAAGTGCACACTCCACAATTTGGTACTCTGTCAACTGGCCTTGAGCTAGGCACAATAGTGGCTGAGGAAATGATGTGCGCCCATGTGACCAACATTATAGTGTTGTCAGAGGGAGCACTGGTTACAGAAAATGATGCCGACAGGCCTATGGTCAGTGCACTGAAGGGAGTTGGGATAAATATGGATACGCTCCCTCGGGAGACACGTTATGTTTTGTAGGATGGCGTTACTGTAGAAATGCGAGCTAGGGAGGCTCACGTGCTCCAGGTCATGAGTGAGCAGCACATCAACATCGAACAGTTGATCCTGCAGTGTGATGAGGTAGTCGCACAGAACCGCCAAATTGTGTAGGTGGTCGATGAAGCCTACCAGATGGTCCCAGATCTATCCATCCAAGTAAACGATCTATTAATGAAAAATGTATTATAGTTACTTTATGAAACGGATTGAAAAGATTGTGAATAACATAAACAATTAAACAATTAGAAAACACATTCAAAACACATCAACACAACCAAATATAATAAAGGAGTTCACCATACTCCTTGGCTACGTCTCTTGGTCCTTTCACTTCTCATGCTGACCTCTCTATTATGACTTCAAATTGTTGTTACAGGTGTGAGCTCAGAAACAGAGTCTCAAACACGAAAATGGATCTCACCACTGTGTTCAGCTCGCGTTTTCAAGTCAAAATGAGTATACACTCAACCATACTTGGCTAGTATGACCTCTAGATCCCCTAGAATGGCTCAAAACTACACTCTATCAACTTTTTTTTGGTGATATGGTATTAATATACCATGTTTAGATACAAACTGCAATAAATGTGGAATAACACAATTACGCTAAACACAGAGGATAAATGAAAGGATCAGCGAGCATGGATTTGACCTCGACCATCTGACATTTTTCTAATGCAGATCCTGATACCATACGATTTGATAACTATCGCGTCCCGCTCGTCAACTAATCTAGACGATCTACACCATCAATTTGTCCTACTTGATCCAATGGCTGTCACATGATCTCATGCTCCAACTAGCATGTCGGTCAATTCTCTGAAAGCACGGGAGAAAAGTTGTTCCAGGATGCTACATGTCGACTGCTGAGTGGAATCCCATAGATTTCTGAAAAAACCATTTCTAGCCTTTGAGGTGCACGAGAAACCATTTATCGCTTCCCTGTTGGAACTCAAAGAAGTTTAACTTGTTTTGACTAACCTCATCATGTCCATTTTCAAAGATAACTTGCTTCCATGTCTCGATGCAATATGCATCGATATCCTTTGATTGAATGATCCAACGACTATGCTGTGAACCAATCACACATACGCCATTCCTTCTCTACTAGCGTCATCCAGAACATGTGACTCATTCTTGGGTTGCCACATGTCCTACTGATGTAGGCATTGACTTTTTGACCTAAATATTTAATTGGCTCTGATTTCTTCATCTGAACTCGAATTTACACATTGTTTTCACCATTGGTTTCATATTAAAAAACACTTCAACTTGAGCCTACTTTCAACTGCATTTGAAGACTTTTTATCTGGAGCTAAAACTTAATCCATTTTGGATCACTCCTCCCCACTAGAAGCTTTTGGTCCACCAAAAGTTGGTTTTAGCTATCGAGTAAGTGAGGATAAAGTTCCCTCACTTTTCCAATCTTTATCCATCGTGCTTTACTTGGATTTTTACTTTTGAGTCCAAGTTGAAGATACTGAACATTTCTCTTTCATGAAGTTCTTATCCTCTTGTCTAGAACTGTGTCCTCCTATAACTCATTGAGATACTTGGGCCACAGATCTTCAATGGAAGGTAGATGACATTGCTCTTCAGGATCTTGAATCAATCAGGGTTCATATAATTGCAAGTTCTCAACATTTACAACAGAGTAGATTTTCATGTACACTGGTACATCTAGGTGGAAAGCATTTTCACCAATCTTATCAAGTATTTTGAAAGGACCATATCTAATTGGTTTCAATTTTTACCTTCCCCTTGTAGTCTTTCTTTGCTGATATACAACCAAACTTGATCACCAACTTGAAAACTATGCTCAATTCAATGCTTGTCACGTCACGCCTTATACTTTGCTTGGCTCTTTTCCAGCTGTTCCTGTACTTCCTGGTCAATTTCCTAGATTTTTTCAATGAACATGGTTGCTTTTTCCACATCAATGTGTCCATCAACTACTATGTCTTTACCAAAGACAAAATCCAAGGGAGACTTTGGTATAAAACCAAAACAAGTCTCAAAAGGAGATCTCTAAGTAGAAGAATGTTTTGCATGGCTGTAAGCATGTTGCACATAACACAAATGCTCATCTCAAAGTTTGGGATGCTTGTTGCAATATCATCGAAGCAACTGTGTCACTGTCCTATTGACCACTTCTATATGATCATCTGTTTGTGGATGAAATGTCGTGCTCTTCTTTAACCTTGTGTCCATTAACTCCCATAGACTTGACCAAAATTTCCCAACAAATCGAGAATCTCGATCAGATACAATAGAAGTGGGTAACCCAAAATGAACCCATACATTTTGAAAGAACAACTTTGCAGTTTGTTTAGCTGTGACCTATTTATTACATGGTGTCAAAATACACGTGTTACTAAACCTATCCACAACTACATACAAATAATCATGACCTTTTCTAGACTTTGGCAACCCCCCAACAAAATCCATGGAAACACTTTCCCAAGGACGAGAAGGAATTGGAAGTGGAGTATACAAGCATAATTTTCTATTACATGGCTTGCTTGTAGCACACATAGTACATCCTTAATACATATAGAAAGTTTCTCATTCATTCGTGGCCAATACTTGAATCTTTGTAATTGTGCAACTATTTTACTTACACCAAAATGACCTGATATGAGAGAAGTATGTGCTTCTCAAGTTATATTAACTCTTTCAGTTTGTGGAATGCATAACTTTCCCAAATGATATAAGAGTTTTTCTTTTATGTAATGATCCAATTTGTCTACCTGCTTGCCATGAATTAAAGTTGCATATACATCCTTAAAATTTGTGTCTTGAGCATATTGTTCAATGTAACTTTCCTGAATTACTGAATTATGCTTAAGTATTGTCGATGCATCTATAATTGGTCTTGATAACATGTCTGCAACCTTATTATGTATGCCCTTCTTATATCTGATAACAAGATGAAATTGTTTTAGAAAACCCATCCACATGTAATGTCTTGATTGTTGCAGTTTATTTTGTGAGTGTAAATATTGAAGTGGTTTATGATCTATATGTATGATTGTTTCTCTACCCATTATGTAGTGTTTCCACTTCTTAACACTCTGAAATAATGGATACAATTCTTTATCATATGTAGGATAGTCAACTACTGTTGATGTAAATGTCTTAGAATGAAAGCATATAGGCTTTCTCTGTTGCATCAACACTGCCCCCATGGCATATTCACTTGCATCTGTCTTGATCTCAAATGGATGTTGAAGATATGGCAGTGCTAGTACTGGCGCTATACTAATCCTTTATTTCAATGTGTCGAAGGATTTCTGTTGTTTGCCTCCCCATTCAAACACCTATTTCACACTTGTCGAAGCATGTAAAGGAGCTTCAATCAAAGAAAATTGAGCAATAAACTTTCTCCAATATTGTGTTGCCCCTAAGAAACTTCTAACTTCTGTAGTAGTATTCGGCTTAGGCCAGTTTACAATAACTTTGACCTTAGAGGGATCTATCTTCAATTCACCACCCCCTACAATATAACCCAAATAATTCAAATATTTTATGCCAAATTCACATTTTGACAATTTTACATAGAGATTTTCTCTTTTTAATACATCTAAAATCTTCTTTACATGCTTTACATGTTCATCCCATGTTCTACTAAATCCAAGGATATCATCTAAATAGACTATTACAAAATCATCAATAAATGGTCTAAATACATCATTCATGACTTGCATAAATGTAGATGGAGCATTATTTAAGCCAAAAGGCATAACCATCCATTCATAGAGTCCTTGCTTCGTTTTGAAAGTAGTATTCCATACATCCTATTCTGCAACTCTAATTTGATGGTAGCTGCTTCACAAGTCCAATTTAGAGAAGTAGACTGCATCTTTTAACTGATCTAACAAATCATCAATACGAGGAAGAGGATAACAATTCTTTATTTTGATTTTATTTAATGCTGTAAAATCAATGCACATTCTCCATGAAGCATCTTCCTTTCACACTAACATGATAGGTGATCCACACAGTGATGTGCTTGGTCGAATAAACACTTGATAGCGAAACTCCTATACCTGCTTCTTGATCTCTGCATTCTCTAGAGTTGATAACATTTACATTCCAATGTTAGTTAGTGGAGCATCTTGCTACAAATAAAACTCATGTTCTATCTCTCGCTTGGGTTCAAGCCCTTTAGGTTCTTGAAATAGAGTATCATAGTTAGAAAAAAATTTAACTAGTTCTTATTTCTGTTTAGGATTATAGCCTTGAAATGCATCAAATTTATCAATATAATTTTCTTTTACAATCATAAGTAAAAATTTCTTACTTGAATTTACAATTCTTTTCATCTAGCCTAAATTTATGAGAGATAAGTTATCTTTGAGTTTATGAACCCTTACAATATATTTAGTTCCATCCTTAGTGAGTTGATACTTATTTTAAGTTCGATAGAAGATAGCATTTCTATCGTACATGTATGGACTTCCTAATACAATTCCACATATGTCCAATGGGACTATGTCTAACTCAACCTCATCTAAAAACTTTGGCCCGATAGAAAAATGAATTTTACATTGTTTCGTAACTTGTAGCTTAGTTTTATCAGACACCCAACCTAATGGATATGGATTTTTATAAGGTTTTGTTTCTAGACCCAACTTCTTTACTATTGCTTCAGAAATCAAATTAACTTTTGACCCACTATCAAATAAAGTATCAATTTTAGTATGCTTGGAAATGACTCTAATATGAAATAGCTCATTCCCTTTCCTCTCATCATTATCATTGTCAATGGAATGTAAAGAAGTACTTGTAGATGCTTTACAATCTTTAAATTCTATACCTGTAGTTGTAATCATTGTCTCATCACTTGAGTCTGATCCCAAGTCCTTTTGAACAATGACAACATTCTTTCACTCTTTACTCCTGAACTTCTTAGGCTTCAATTCTGAATGCAAAGACCAGCAGTGTGCCTCATCATGTCCTTCCTTCTTACAATGAGTTCATGCAGGTTTATCCTTCTTCAGAGTGTGTGTTTTCCTCTCCTTCCATTTTAGTTTCTTCTTGCCTTTATTCTCCATTTCAATAGGTTTAGATGATTTCTCAACATCTGGGGTTGTATTGTTACCTCTATCCTCTAGATGAGTTTCTTGAATTGATACATCATCTAAGCTAGTTGGATTAAACATAAGTACAATATGCCTCAAATAACTATGAAGACCACCTATGTATTTTAACAATGTCTTTGGTGAGTCCAATGATATGCCTAACGTTAAAGCTCTCTTATGAAATTCTTGAGTATAACTCTGAAAACCTTGACCTTTTAGTTGGCAGAGTGTTTGCCAACTCATCATTGCTTGTTGCATATAAGCCAAAGGATAAAATTTCTTTTTAATGGTAGAAACAAATTCATTCCAAGTTGAAATGATTTTACCATGATTTTGGAGATCTTCTTGTGTCTTGCCTTCCCACCATACAAGTGCGGTTCCTCCAAGTCGAAGGCTAGCAAGTTGGATCTTCCTTTCTGAATCAACTTTTTGCACCCTTAAATATACATCAATTTTCCATATTCAATTATCAAGCTTTTCAGCATTAAGTTCTCCATCATAAATTGGCAAATCAAATTTTACATCTAATTTGATCAAAGAGGCTTTCTTTTTCTTCTTCTTAGAAGAACTAGTTTTACGAGAAGAAGATGATGACAACGATGATGGTGATGATGGAGGAGATGGTGGAGGAGGCTTTTCTCCTTTTAGTTTATCTTCTTTATCTGGAGGAACAAAAAGGAAAGGTTCCTCTACTCCTTTGTCTAGTTTAGGTGATGAAGTGCCTTCACCTTTTCCCTTTTTAAATTCGTTATACATCTCTTCCACCATTGCACATATTATCATGAAACTATCCAAGAATTGGGATTATGACCCAAGTGGAGTTTCATCTTCTATCCTTCTTTTGAAAAGACCCTTCCAATCTCTAGATTTTCCTCAACAAGTTCACCTTCTACTCGTCTAAGCCTCAACCTAGTAATCATTCAAATCTCCGCACCAACTTGTCAAACTTTTAAAAACCGTACTATTATAATACCACTTGATCCATTAATGAAAAAGGTATTATAAACTATGTGTGAAGTTGCATATGTTACTTTATGCAATGGATCAAGAAGATTGCGAATAAAATAAAAAATTAAACAATTAGAAAACACATTCAAAACACATCAACACAACCAAATTTAATAAAGGAGTTCACCAGACTTCCTGGCTACGTCTCCTGGTCCTTTCGCTTCCTGTGCTGACCTCTCTATTATGTCTTCAAATTGTTGTTATAGGTGTGAGCTTAGAAACATAGTCTCAAACACGAAAATGGATATCACCATTGTGTTCATCTCGAGTTTTGGAGTCAAAACGAGTATAAACTCGACTGTACTTGGCCACTATGACCTCTAGACCCCCTGGAATAGCTTAAAACTACACTCTATCAACTTCTTTTGGTGATATGGTATTAATATACCATGTTTGGTTACAAACTACAATAAATACGTAATAACATGATTACACTAAACACAGAGGATAAACCAAAGGATCGGCGGGCGTGGAGTTTACCCCGACCATCTAGCCTTTTCCTGGCATAGATCCCAATACCATATGATTTGACGGCCATTGCATCCCACTTGTCAACCAATCCAGGTGATCTACACCATCGACCTGTCCTTCTTGATCCAACGGTTGTCGCACGATCTTGCGCTCCAACTAGCATGTCGGTTAATTCTCTGAAAGCATGTGAGAAAAGCTATTTCGGGCTGCTACATGTCAACCACTGAGTGGAATCACGTAGATTTTTGAAAAACCATTTCCAGCCTTTGAGGCATTCGAGAAATCATTTATCGCATCCCTTCTGGAACTCAAATAATTTTAACTTCTTTTTACTAACCTCATCGTGTTCCTTTTCAAAGATAACCTACTTGCATCTCTCCATGTGATATGTGTTGATCTCCTCTGATCGGATGATCCAACGACTGTAGTGTGAACCAATCACACATATGCCATTCCTTCTCTACTGACATCATCCAGAACATGTGACTCATTCTCGGGTTGCCATGTGTCCAACTGACATAGGCATTGACTTTTTAAACTAAATCTTTAATTGGCTATAATTTTTTCATCTAAACTTGGATTTACACACTGTTTAAACCATTGGTTTCATATTAACGAACACTTCAACATGAGCCTACTTTCACATGCATTTGAAGACTTTTTATCTAGAGGTAAAATTGAATCCATTTTGGATCAATAGAGGAACTAGCAAAGGCGCACATTTGGAAACTAGAAGTAGGGGTGTGTGACGCTAAGGAAGAGATGGTCAAGGTTCAACTGGAGCTGAACCTTCAGATAACTAAGCTATAATTGAAGGTGTAGCCTTCAACTCCACCAGAGGTGAAGGAATAGCGCGTGAGCACCATTACAATAGCCATAGCGAAGGTCAACAGTGAATTAAAGGTTTGTAGCAAGTTGTGCAAGGATACATTCGAGGTTTTCACCACTCTGTAGGAGGACCTGAACATACAACACCTAGAAACAGATGTGGACAAGCTACAACATCAATAAGACGAAGTAAAAGGGATTGTGCATATGGTTTCCCTTACATAAAGGCTCACGCAGATGTAGTAGGCGAAAGCACTCAAGAAGTAGGTGGATGTTGCTCGACACAAGGAAGCCATTTTGAAGGTGTGTGTATAGCCACGGATTGATGAGGCTTTTGTCATTACACCCTCTATTGAAGGAAATCTTGCGTGGATGTAGGGAACGCAGTGACAGGTTCAGGAAAGCAGCTCAGCCTCAATGATATCTGAACAACATGTCCAGGAAGTGCAACACGAAATCACTTAGTGCATTGCCGATCTTGCAGCGATCTAGGCAAAGTTGGGAGGTCTTTACGCAAAGATATCCATACCGACAGAGTGAATCGAGGGCGAGTCATGATGTTTTTGTTGGGGGCCTGTTGGGCATGGGATCCCCCAAGGAAATTTTTGGGGCTTAGAGCACAAATTTTGATCAAAAGTTGTAACGCCGATGTAAAGACTCCACATTTTGTGGGCCAAAGTGTGTAGCTTGTAAATGAGTCATAGGGTTGTCCATCCTTAATTTTGTAATGTAATGTTGGCTATAAAGATCTACCCATGGTTTGCAGACCATGGGATTGTATAAATAGAGCGAGGCTCTAAGTAGTTAAAAACATCTATGAATCAATTAATGATCATGGAAAAGAAGCTAAGTATGAATATTTGAGTAATATCTAAAGTGTGAGGTCTAGTTTTGGGTCGTAGAGTAGGAGAAGGCTCTACAACTGAGGGCGCAGAGGCCTAGTAGTCTGCAACTGAGTGCGCAGACCCTTGCAGCGAAGTGCGTAGGGCGAGTCAAGTCTGTAATAGTTGGAAGCATTAATAAAAATAAGTTTTATATCATTCATGTGTATCTATTTCATATTTCCTTCATTAAATGTACTGGGTTTGAAGTGCATTTCTATTTTTTATGTGGTGCGTGAACATGTATGAATATGTTGAATAAGTGAATGCAAGATCGAATATCTATGTATGCAAAGTTAACTAAGCTTTGTAAGAAGATAAGTAAGATATGTGGTATAATTTAGGGAAATAGCATAGATCACTGCCATAGCAGCATGGAATCACCTCAGCCCCTTGTTAGGGCTATGCGAAGGCAATTATAACAGGTTGCAAAGGTCTCGCAGGTCAGCACAGTCCATGAAGTGACCTGCACGAAGGTAGGCACAATTGGAATAAATCGACACCTCAGACATCCCAAGGGTGCAGAAACTTGGTTCCAACATCCCCCCATACTGCTTCGGGTGAGACTTTAGTCCATGCTCGGTGGGTTGATGCTGAAAGGGCCTCGAGTGTAGGGATTTGTTTGGCTAATTAACTCTGAACCTAGGTCAGGCCCCATCAATCCAACACCTCCAACATGCACGACTTGGTCAATTTTGTAGGAAATTAAAAGGTGACTCCATAAAAGGAAGCTATTATGGAAGTAGTGTCAGCAGAAGGGAGCAACCCTGCATAGGATAAGGGTAAGAGAAAGGTTTCTTGTAGCCCAAGGGGAGAATGAAACCACAAGATGAAAGAGGATATGAATATTATGAAAAAGGATGTAGTATTAGAGTAAAAGAGGAAACAAAGGATGCAGAGATCATAACAGAGGAAGAGGGTAGAGTAGAGGAGATTTGAGGAAGAAAAGTTGAATAAAGAATAAGAAGAGAAGCAAAATCAAGATGAAGAAGAAAGGTGGAGTGAAATAGCCAAAGATGCAGGATCAAGAGATTTCTCTGCAAATTGAATAATTGATAGATATGGATGACACAGAGGGTGAACCAGAGCCATTTCCTCAGCCAACTTGGCCTTCGCACGTGAAGAAAAGTCAAATACTCAAATCTGATGCCCGAGAATAAGCAATTTGCAAAGAACTTGGAGGCTTCCAGCCAAGAGGTTGAGAAACTTCATGCATCAACTCAAAACATGGATTCTGCACGGATCCATTGATAGAAAATGAGGGCAATGATACTTAGTGAAGTATCAACACTTAGAGAGACCATGCAAAATCCCTATGAGGAGCTTATTACCATGCATAAGGTAGTTGTCCACCTACATGGCTTGTAGAAGGAGTGTAAATACTTTGTCAAAAATCTTAGAAATGTGCAAGATGCAATCATTGTTGTGCATGAATGGATAATGTGATACAAAGTGGCACCATTTGACTTGGGTGAGAAAATGAAGCCACAAGCAGAGCTGGAGAAAGCAAGATTGCAGATGTTGAACCAGAACAACAAACAACTCGCCTCATTCATTGGTAATATTTAGGACGCGTATGCATGCTTATACAACAATCTGGGTTTCTTGGTGAAGATACAGAGGATCCCATCAATTGCCTCACTCACTAAAGCCAAACCCAGGAACTAGGTCATAAAGGAGATAGAGGAATACTTGGAGCAACTAGGATAGATTTCCACCAAGGATGACTTGTAGGTGAATAGACAAAACATGCACAACTACATTGGTGGCCCTGTCCAAGTTTGTACAATGTTTCTCATGCTTTAGAAGGAAGTTGAAACTAGTTCCAAATCATTGTACTCAGATTCCATGGAGGCTAGAGTTCGCTTCTATCCATACACCATCACACAATTTGGGGATGTCATCGCACAATACCAAGCTTAACACCACTACGTGACCACAAAAAATCAATTAGAAGTTGTTGAGATTGAGTTTTCCCAAACTCAAGCATGATAGTGTTTTCTCATGTTAGGCTATCTAGTTGGCTCTACCTTATTTTTTCTTATATGGGTACGAGTGTAATATTATATGTAATTAATTTGTAAGTGGAATTCCAAGTGTCATTATTGGAATGTGAAGAGTCATTATGTAATGTAATGAGTTATTTTGTAAATAAGTTGAAGTGTCATGAGTGTAGTCCAAAAGCTACAAAAGGGAGTTCAAGAGTCACCCCCTTTTGTTATAAATAGAACCTCATAACTCATGTAAAGGGTTTTTGGGAGCTAAGATTTTGGCTAGGCTTAGGCTTAGAGTCAAGAGCTTGGGAGTTTTGTGAGAGCCTTGGATTCTTTGTAGCATAGAGGAAGTATGTTTGTTTGGAGGAGAAGGTGATTTTGACTTCATGTTTCACTATTAGGGCTAGGGGTTTGTTAATGGTGTATGTATGATTAGAACTTTCACTTCATAAAATATCAGAGCCAACACGTTTTCATGCATATGTTGTAAATGTAATAGGAATATTCTTAGTATGTTTACAATGTATGTTATTTAACTTACCCTTATCCTTATGAACTCTTTCTTTTTCATTGGTACAAATCATGTTGAATGCGTGTTGTTGTATTAATTCATCACTCTTAACTTGTGAATATTTTGCATATTATCTTGTGATGTCATTATGCTCATGTCTTCCTTTCAAGTTGCATTTTATTACAAGCGTGGAAGAACCTTCATGTATTGCACTTGACTCTCTATAATGTCACACATCTGTTCTCATCAAATTCACTATACATCACTCTATGCATAATAACAACCAAGGAATATCATTAGCACCCACTAAATCAACAATTGGGCCATATTCTGGATCAGAATCCTACAACAAACACTGTGAGGTCTAATTGGGGATTCATATCAAGTAGATCCCCTAAATGTTCACAGGTCCAACACCATCAACAATTATAGTGCTAGAAAGAAATTTTGATGTTGTCAGACTTGCCAACATTCAGGGGATCTCCTCGTTATGAATCCCCAATTAGACCTCACCTCATTTGGTCTAAGAGTCCCATTTGAAATATGTCTCAGTTGCTAATGCAGTGGGTGCTAATGATATGTCTTGGATGCAATTACACATAGAGTGATGTATAGTGACTTTCGTGAGAACAAGTGTGTGACCCTATGAAGATTCAAGCACGATGCATGAAGGTTCCACCACGTGGAAGGAAAAATCAGTGAACCCCTTAAAAACATGTAATAGTACACAACTTAAAAGGAACATTCGAGCATAATGACATCACAAGATAATATGCGAAATAGTTCACAAGTTAACAGTGATGAATTAATACAACATTAAGTATTCAATAAGATTTTTATAAATGAAAACGAAATAGTTCATAAGCATAAGAGTAAGTTAAATAACATACATTGAAAACATAACAAGAATAATCCTACTACATTTGCAACATATGCATGAAAACGTCTTGGCTTTGAGCTTTTATTAAGTAAAATTTCCAATAATACATACACCATTGATGAACCAATAGCCCCATTAGTGGAATGTGAAATCAACATCACCTACTCCTCCAAAGAAACATACTTCCTCTACAATATGGAGAAGTCAAGGTATGTCATTAGCACCCACTACATCAGCAACCAAGCCGTATTCTAGATGGAACTCCGACACCAAATAGTGTGAAGTCTAATTGGGACTTCATATCAAGGAGATCCCCTAAATGTTGGTGGGTCCAAGTGCAGAAATTTTGAATAATTTAACACATATTCAACAGAGATTATCCTGATCATGTACTATTGCGGAAAACATACACAATACATAAGCTCCTCTACGTTGATCATCAATATAGCAGCATCAATAACAATAGAACATCAAGAGCATTCACACATTAACACAGTATGTATCCCGGGGAAAGCATCTCGCTAAAAACCCCAACTATCTGTATATTAATGATTGAGTCATGTAACATTACAAATTAAAATGCTTATCACAAGAAATCCAGTACCAGCTCCACTTGTTACACACAATACAGCTCAGATCTGAATCAATCACTGGCTCAAATCTCTTATGCTGCTTGCCTGCCTCCGCTGCTCAATACCTGCACAAGAACCGGTGATAATTCCAAGGCAACCATGTCTTTCCTTGGCTAAATCACGTGAGCACAAGCTACAATGTGGGAAAACTCATTGGCATACTCAATCCCCTGATTTGTGCAAGATCTGGTGCACAACTATAATCACAACTGATAGCAATCTGATTCTCTAACACCTGTCCCTACTGAAACGAACATGCACTGACATGCAACTGAGTTAACTGATGTATTCATTAGTTGTATTATGAGTTAATAACTTGTGAATTAGTTAATAACTAATTCAGCCAACTCATCTCTAGTCTATTTGCCAGTTAGACTAAATACAACTAGTTTAACAAAGCTAAACTGAACACAACTCCATCAACTGCACAACCAGTCCACTAAACTCAACTCACTTGAGTTCTAACTGAAGTCATGCATAAAACAACTCAACTAACTCATAATAAAAGCGTATTTCCTTCTGACAGCTGCATCTGCCACCTCTATAGCTCAAACTGAAGTTCTCTAAGAGAATAAGATTAAGTTTATAGTCCAAATATTATTGTGAGATAATAATATTTGACTTTTCTATTTTTGACAGCCAGTCTAAAAATAGACTTGATCACTCACACTCTGATCACTCACACTTTCATCAAAAATAGAAGTCAATCTATTTTTCCCAACTTGATCAATCATCCATAAACAACAACCTGCAATCCATAGACATGACCCATATGTCTAAAAATAGACATAGTCTAAAAATAGACTTGCGCCAAAAATAGCCTGCAGGCCCACTTAGTGAAGGCGACTCTTTTCACTAAGCTCCATCATCTTGTTGCAATCTCAACACCAATACCATCAGAAATTTTGCTACTAGAAGGAGGGTTGTATGGCAAGCTCAAACCATGAATTTTGTTTGAACTTTCCTCACTCATTAATGGCTTCCTCCCATATCTTAGCCCTAACATGTTTTTCTAAAAACTCAGAACTAAAAGTGTTGGTGGAAATTATTAATGACTTGTCAAATCTGAATTTCAATGGCGAGGGTGAAACAACCTTCTTTGGCCATGCCACTCATTTTCTTGAATTTTGTATGAAGCACAACATTAATTACAAGGAAGCTGCTTGTTGGTTTTGCGCTCTTACACTCTAAGGGCATGTAAGGGAATGGTGATACACATTTCTTGTCGCTTCCATACACTATTTCGAACATCTTGCCACAAAACATTACCATGACTTTGATAGGTATGATTACAAATATGTGTTCAAGAAAATTACGCGATTATGAAAATCACCGGATGAATCTCTTAATGATTTTCACGATCATTTCATTCATTTTTTATTTTTGAATTTTCTGAAGATGATGTTGATTGGCCCTTAATGAAATATAAATTTGAGTTTCTTGTTCACATTTTTATGAATCCACATGAATGTGAATATTTTGAAAGCTTCCAGACATACCTCGGTATTAGAACTTATAAATATGCGAAGGACGAGGTCATTGTCCCAAGTTACTCTTTGTTTCCTTCTAATCAAAGAGATCCAATTCCATGAGTTGAGGTGGGAGAACTTGATAATTCATCTACTAATTTACCATTGTCTTCTCCCACCCCACATAATCATAATTCTTGCAATGTTTGGATTGTGAATTTAATATTTGTGATGAAGTGTTATCTCCGTGTCCTTGATCCTGTGGATCCTTTGGTCCTCCATATTGTAAGTTGTCGTGTTAACCCATTTCGAATGTTTCTTTTGATGTTCATGAGGATCAAGTTTTGGATGGAGTTGGAGTTCTGTAGGAAACTTGCGATATCATTTATGATGACTATGTGTGGGAGTCTACATCTGAACACAAATCTACAATGAAGGTTGAGTTTTCTCCTTCCACACCTCTCCATTGTTATCCTGACATTTTCTATGATTCTGTCACTCCTGTTGAATCTTGTAAAAATTTAGTTTATGATGATATTATTACTTCCAATCATTTTCAGAACTCGTGGAATGTAGTTTCTCATCTGAATGCGGAGAGGAGAAATATTCGCTTTTTAATCTCCCCAATCTATCATCTCATCATTTTGAAGAATTATAGGGTGAAATTTCTCTCTTTCAATCTTCCCATCTTTATTATTTGTCAGATCAAGAGGATGCCTCTATTTTTGATATTGAACTTTCTGGTCATGGTTGTCATGATCTTTTCACTCATTCACCTGATCATGATTCTGATTTTTCTGTTGTTGATTTTTCTAAAAAATCCATCTTCAATGACCTATCTTCTGATGATTTGGAACTTTAGCAAGTTCTCAATGCACTTCAGCCCGAGTTGATGGCTATGTCAAGTTCTCACAGCCTTGATATCAATTCCAATTCTGATACAAACAATGATGTATCTTTAAAGGCTCCTCATCACTCTACCACACACATTGAAAATCAATCTCTCTCACAATTTTAACATCCTCCATCTACATTGCACAATCCTATCGCTTAGTCATTGGATTAGTCATATCTGGCGAGCATGGTTGCAAAATGAAATTTGTTTCCCTTCTTCATGTTCACCTGGTTTCACAAATTCATAGTTTTTTCTTTCATGTCTTTGAGTCGTAATGTGTCTGAACATTGTAGTGCATCCTCAGAATGCTTCACATGTGCTTTCATAATTTTCTACATTCATTGTCAAACTTTGAGCATTTTGTTATGTATTTCCATATCTTTTTTTTTACTTTTATGCCTGAATATATTTCTTGATATGAATTCCCTCACTTACGTAGGCCAACCAATGTGTCGGTGGTTACGCTGGAAATGTGATTTTACGTAGGTGTCGCCTATTCTCTGTTAGTTTAGGAGTAGGATTAGTTTGTTTTTTTCCTTGCTTAGTTTTGCTTTGATTTACGTTCTATCTTTCTCCTTTTTTGTTTTTATGTTTCCTTTCAGTAGTAGAATAACTCTTGCATAAGATCATGTTTGGTTTCTAAACCAATAATGGTGAATTTCACGACGAAATTGTGCTATTATAAACTCTTCATTATCTGTTTATTCCCTCTCTTTGTGTGAATATTGCATATTTTGGTCGATGATACTCTGATGGAAAATACATTCTTTTCAGAAAAAAGCATAGTGGAATCATGATGCCTGAACCTATAACTAGCACTGCCAACTCTAATTGGTCTTTTATTTTTGGATAATCCTTGTCAGTTAAGTCAAGTTAAGTAAGGAGGGGAGGAAAACCTTAACAAGTGTGTCAGACGTATATATATAATTATTCTTATTTGAAGGGAAAACCTCTTCTACTCTAAATAAGTTACAACCCTATTTTGCCTCGTTAAATCAATAAGTTCCTATGAACAATTATTTGAAAAAAATGAAAAAATAAAAAAAAGGAGAAAGAAGAGAGAGGCTTCCTACACAGAGAGGTGAAGCAAGAAACTCTGCCAGGGTACTATTCAGTCTTGCTAGCAATGGAGCAATTTTTTATTCCTAAAGTGACTCTGCCAGGGTACTGTCAAGACCCTATAGAAGTGGAGCAACACCCGAGATGAAAAATAATGTTTTGACATTTATTTTCACTTGTGTATCTATATACTCCTCATCCCCAATTGAAACAACTTAGCCTGACTTGTCTTGGTTTAGTGTGTCGCCGATGAAGACAATGGTAGGGAATATGTCTTTAACGCAAGCTAAGTAAACAAGATATGGTATTAGATGAACTAATAAATAATTCTTGAAAAGTTAGACATGTTTTGCATGAGACAAGACCCATATGGAGAGCTAGAGTTCTACTAGTGTGTTGCCATATGTTGTAGCTGCTACAACCACCCTCCAAAATTTTTCGTATACTTTGATTTTGGAGCCTTCCTCTATATTTACACAAGCTTATATTTGACTGTAATTAAGTACTCATGATTTGGTTGACTTATATTTTTATGTTTTTCTTGTGTTTTCTTGTTTTCATACTCATCTAATATTTTGAGTCACAAGCTAACCTTCTGACTTGATCATCTAATAGTTCTGGGCTTGCCCCTAGAAACTACGCAATCCATGAGGGGAAGCTAAAATTGATGATGGAAATTGTACAATCCTGACAAGAAGCTCAGCCTTGAGCTTGAGAACTACATAGTCATGGATGGAAGCCGAAAACTAAGCTAACAAGCTGCGCAATCCATTCCTCGAGCTCAGAAACTACGAAGTGCACAGAGCCAGGAAGTTGCCTAGTTCCCCATAATTGTGAAATCTTCCTTGGAAGTGTGCATGGAAAATTTCATGAAAAAGAAAAAGAAGAAAAAATTAAATCCCTATAAAATATGGATTCATCATTAGTTTCTCGAAGGTGGCACTGTCCCTATTTTTAGAAAATTTCGTTAAGTGTCACTTTTTCCTTGATTTTAGGCATGTGCGTCATAAACCCCAATTCGTCAAAATATCTTTGATATAAACCTCTAGAGATAATTTTTCCATTCAATCTTCAAGTTCTATCACTCCTAAGGAGATAAAGGAGTGTTCGATGGAGTTTGTGTCACTTTTATAGATGAGTTATGTTTTGGTCATCTTTTGTCACTTTTTCTATCTCTTTTTGTTGTTTGCCTTCTGTGAGTGTTGTTTTATAGGTTTATCTTCATGGTTGCTCATGTTTTAAATTATATTATCTTGTAGAAGTGTTGTTTCAGTTTGTTTTTTTCCTTTCATAAATGTCACAATGATTTTCTTGTTTTTTCAGACTAGCAATCGTCATTCTGATGACTCTCCTCACATATTTGTTTGTCTATCCATTTGTTGAGATTTTTCACTTGATTCACATTGATTTATCCATACTTAGTTAGATCCATGTTTTAACTTTCATTATCTTTTAGATTTTCTTGTTTCCCACATCTTGACCGGGAATATCTCCACATCTAGTGGGTATACACTACCTTGCCCAGCTGGACAATGCGCAAGTCTGAAGCTCAAGATAAGGCTTGGCCTATGAGACTACAAAATGCACAATACATGCTCACCCAACTGTGTATTACACAGTTCCAGGGCTCAGTCTTCCACCTTGGCCACCAACATTGCACAATGTGGAGTCTCCCTGAGTCACCACCCAGGATGAACTGCACATTATGTAGTCTCAAGTGTCAGGTTGCACCCTTGACTATTGCAGAGTTCCCACAACTAGTCTCCCTCACTTGACCAAAATAATTATGCAATCTCGATCATCAATGCACCAGTTTTCTTCCCAATATTGCTTTGAAAGCGGTTTTTAATTTATACTTTCCATGAGTGCCTTTTTCATCCCACAAGTACCACAGTTGTTGAGCACTTCTCTCTAGTAGTCATTGTTATCATGGCACCCAAGAGAGATACCTCAAAATATATCATAGAAAGAAGTATTGGAGAAGCAGTTTAGAGCATGCCAGTAAACTTGCTAGTATACTCAAACACTCAATTGTATGTGGAAAAGGAATCAGATCTTACATTGAAGAAAGTGAACGAAGTGTTTTCAACAAAGGTATTTGAAGAAGATCTAGAGGATCGATAGGTATACATTAATTTTCAGAAATAAGGGCTATGCAGGATTGCATACACATATCGATCCTTCCCATTTTCAAATATATTTAGTTGGATTGTCTCGCATATTGATGTGAAGACCATGACTTTGATCAGTGCAAGTGAACAAAGGCTTTCTACTTTTCTGGAAGCATATTACCGATGAATGTACCATTTTATCTAGCAAGAAACACTCATGGATTCATACGGATATGCCACCAACATCTATTTGGGCACAAAATATTTTGTTAAGAGTTGGGTGAAGGACTCATCAAAGTTTCAACACACACACCAGCACATATAAGGCAAGGTCTCTCAGGAGGGCCTACCCGCTGCTGATCATCTTAGCTTGCAAACTATATGGTCAGAAGAGCACAAAGATCTTTCCTGAAGGGTGGGAAATATTATTGAACTAGGTTTTGAAAGAGGGGAAGTTTTTCAACTAGTCAAACTTGTTGGATCGATAGTTAAGTATCCATGTAGCAAACACCCTGGATCCTCTCAAGGGCGGGAAAGCGAGATTCTATATGTATGCTTATTTATTGGATGCAATTTGTGCACATAATGCATTCCCTGGCATGAAATGGGCTTGGAAAACTTGAGACCCTGTTGTGCACATCAACTACAAGCTCCTCTTAGATTTCATCCATCGAGGAGTTATGGAAACACTAACTCACCAATTCCACATTTTGCTATATAAGATGATATTTGAGGAAGAACCACCTTGCATGTCAGTTAGGGCAATGGAAGGAGTATCAGAGATCACAGATTGGTTTGTCTCACTGTATGGCACCTTCCTTAGAGTGTTCGAAAAAGTGAAGTAGCTGCATATTTTCCAAAATTATTCCATCGAAAAGCTTGTCATGCAAGAAGCGTCATATCATCTCACCATAGGGTTGTCAACAGCATTGCACAGGAAGAAGAAATAACCTTGGAAAACTCTTCCTATGTAAATTGGATTATACGAGATAAAGAACATGAAATTCATAGATACCGAAGGAAAGGTGATAGATAAGTTTCCATTCGTTACTTGTGACTTTAACCCATATGATCACCATGGTATTTGAAAAAACCATTATGATATAATTCACTTTGAGTGGTTTAGCGGGACATTTCATTGGCAGGAGGAGGATCCATGGAAGAATTTCTATAATGCCTCCAAGACCTGCAAGACAGTCAATTTTGCAATAACTTTACAGGTGACTCCATAAAAGGAAGCTACTTTGGAAGTAGTGCCAGTAGAAGGGAGAAACTCTACACAGGATAAGGGAAAGAGAAAGGTCGCTTATATCCCAGGGTGAGAACGAAGCGGTAAGATGAAAGCAGATCTGACTCTTATGAAAGTGGATTTAGCAATAGAGGCAAAGAGGAAAGAGAGGATGTAGACACCAGAATGGAGGAAGAGGAAATAACGGATGAGATTGGAGAAAGAAAAGCAGAAGTAAGAACAAGAAGATAAGCAGAAGGAAGAAGAAGAAGAAAGGCGGAGTGCAATACCAGAAGAAACAATGGAGAAACAAGTTGAAGAGCAAGAAAAGAACTGACAACCAGTAGAGGAGGAGGGTGAACAAGTGCAAGATCAAGAGCTTACTCAGTAGATAGAATAATTCACAGAGGTTGACGACACAAAGGAAAAACCAGAGTCATAGAATCAAGATGTCGACTTGATGCCTAGCACATAATATGGCACTTTTCAAACTGTACCACCTCCAGCACCAGAGTTAGCTCTAGGTGAGGAAGGAGAATTTGTTCCTCTTGACGATGATCTAGTTATGGAAATGTACAATCTGTCATATGATGAACTCTAGAAGAATATCGTACAAGTGTGGAAGAGGCATTTTTTGAATGATATCGCACCTTCTACATTTATTAGAGAAAGGGTGATTGTGGCTAACACCAGGGGAAATGCCAAAGCCATTACCTCATCCAACCTAGCCTTCATAGGTGCATCAAACTCAACTACTCAGTATGTGATGGTTGAGAGAAAGTAATTGGAAAGGAACTTGCAAGCTACCATGAAAGAGGTTAAACAACTTCGCATAGCAACTTATAATGCAAATTACACATAGGTCCATCTGGAGGAAATGAGGCACTGATACTTAGCGAAGTGTTGACACTTGGAGAGACCATGTGGAATCCTTATGAGGAGCTTATTACCATAAGAAGGAATTTGTCTAATTGCATGGCTTGCAGCAGTAGTGTAAATACTTAGTCAAAACTCTCAAAAATGTGCATGTTACAATCGTTGTCGTGTAGGAATGGACAATGCGATACAAAGCAACACCGCTTGACATTAGGGGAATTTTGAGGTCTAAAATGGGCCTCATAAGAAAAATGTAGAACCAGAGTAAACTTTACAAGAACCAATAGGATTGAAGATGATGATGCCAACCATGGGGGATGATTCACCATTTTTGGAGTAAAAAAGTAAAAAGATTAAAAACTAATAAAATAATGAAACTACTTTTTCAACTCATATTTTCAACTTATCTCCCTAAGGTTTTACTCAAATTTCTATCAGGAGTACTTGTTGGATGAAAAATTTAATTCCTCATCCAAAGAGTACCCATGTTGCATACTTTTGATGGACCTTGTTACACAAAAAATGATAAATACATGAAAAATGTGATTACATCACGTTTTTCATGTATTTCTCATTTTTCGTGTAGTAGGGTCCATTGAAAGAATGAAACATGGGTACTCCTTGGATGAGGAATCAAATCGTGCATCCAATGAGTGTTTCAGCTCGAAATTTGAGTAAACTCATAGGGAGATAAGTTGCAAATACGAGTTGAAAAAATAGTTTTTTCGTTTTTCCCTCTAAAATTTGATGATGTAATCAAACCTTATTTTATTATTTCCATTAATATTTTATAATTTCCTTAGGAGGCCCATTTTAGAGCTCAAACTTCCCCTAATTCTTAGGTAAGAAAATGAAGCCACAATTAGAGATGGAGAAAGAAAGAGTGTGGATGTTAATCCGTAACAACAAACAACTTGCCTCATTCATTAGTAACATTTGGGCCTCGTATGGACGGTTATACAACAATCTAGATTTCTTGGTGAAGACCTATGGGATCCCATCAATTGGCTCACTCATTGAATCTAGACCTAGAAACCAAGTCAGAAAGGAGATATATGAATACTTAGAGAAGTTAGGACAAATTTCCACGAAGGAGGACTTGGAGGTGAATGGACAGAAACATGCACAACTACATTGGTGGCCCTGTCCAAGTGCTACCAATGTTTCTCATGCTTCAGAAGGAAGTTGAAACTGGTTACAAATCATTGTACCCGGATGCCATGAAGTCTAGAGTCCATTTCTAGGCAGACAATATCACATAGTTTGGGGATGTCATCCCAAAGTACCAATCTTGGCACCACTACATGACCAAGAAACATCAATTGGAAGTTGTTGAACTTGATTTCTTCCAAACTCAAGCATGATAGTGTTTTTTCTTATTAGGTTGTCTAGTTAAATCTACCCTATTTTGTTTTATATGGGTGTGAATATAAATTGGAATATTATCTGTAAATAATTTGTAAGTTGAATTCCATGTGTCAATATTGGAATGTGAAGAGTCATGATGTAATGTAATGAGTTATTTTGTAAAGAGGTTGAAGAGTCATTAGGGTAGTCCAAATGTCAGAAAAGGGAGTTGAAGAGTCACCTACTATTTTTATAAATATAACCTCATAACTCATGTAAAGGGCTTTTGGGAGCCAAGATTTTCTCCAGGCTTAGGCTTAGATTTGGGAGCTTGGGCGTCTTATGAGAGCCTTGGCTTCTCTGTAGCGTAGTGGAAGTATATTTCTTTGGAGGAGGAGGGGATGTTGACTTCATGTTACACTATTAGGGCTAGTGGTTCCTCAATGGTGTATGCATGACTGGAACTTTCACTTAATAAAATCTTGGAGATGACATTTTTTCATGCATATGTTGTAAATGTAGTAGGGATATTCTTGTTACTTTTTCAATGTATGTTATTTAAATTACGCTTATGTGTATGAACTATTTTGTTTGTATTGGCATGAATCTTGTTGAATATGTGTTATTGTATTAATTCATCACTGTTAACTTGTGAACTATTTCACATATTATCTTGTGATGTTATTATGCTCATGTGTTCCTTTCAAGATGTGTAATATTACAAGTTTTTAAGGGGCTCATCTATTTTCCCTTCTGTGTGGCAAAACTGTCATGCATCGAACTTGACACTCCACAAGCTTGAAAACTTGTTCTCACCAAAGTCACTATACATCACTCTATGCATACTTGTAGCCAAGGCATATAATTAGCAACCACTACATCGAAAACTGAGTCATATTCTAGATTGAACTCCTACACCAAACTGTGCGAGGTCTAATTGGGAGTTCATATCGGGGAGATCCTATGAATGTTGGTGGGTCCAACACTATCAACAATTCCTTAATGGTAGGTTTCTCACCTTCGACGATAGGTTTTCATCATTGAACTTTAATTGAATGATTCAATGGGTGTTCGAATTCAAGACATTTAATCACACTATATAGATTGTACTAAGGTACCTTGAGAAACATTGTTAATATTGGTGGTTTCTCTCGCACCTTTTAACAATTCAATTCATTGACTAGTAATTAAGAGGTTTCTCCCATGTTTTACTTTGAGACATTCACTCACATGGTGATAGTGATACTACTGATCAATAGAGATGAAGAGAAATACCCTAGATCTAGTTTCATCCATCCAGGCTGCATGTAGTGTTAAATTTTCATTATTGTAAATATGGATCCATATTTAATGGTTGCATCCATACTATGTCTATTGTTGACATGGATCTTTGTATATTTCCATACCGATTCTTTGAGATACTTTTTCTTTGAGTATGGTAATTCCTACCTCAGTGATGATTATATGAAGATATTGTATTGTAACCCTTGATTGATTGTTTCAAGTCTCCAACCATGGTCTCTAATTCAAAATTTTTCATGATAAAGTGCTTTATTCCTCAAACATATTTTTTGACTTTACACTTTAGGGATGAATCTATTACATGTTATTTTGTCACCATTAGGAAAATGACCACCAATATGGATCTCTCACTATTTGATGAAGTGTTCCAAGAATTCCCCTGCAATGTTGGAAGCAAAACAATCCCAAAAACAACAAGAATCCTAGATTACATTACCCAAAAACCTAATTTTAAGCACTTTCATGGTTTCCATTAGAATCTGTGCAACCACAATTTTTACCATTGTCGCTTGTGCAAATTTGTGCTCTATCTTCGACTGGGAACTACACGAATCACTTAACGTGAGTAAAAATAGAATTTGATTTCCAGAAGACTTGTTGGAGGAATATTCCCAAATGAAAGCTACGAGCCTCTACATACTTGGGCCTCATCCCTTTGTTCATGGAGAAAAATTTCTCTCTTTGTGAAATCCTAATCCATCCTTTTGAGTATCTCATCCCTTCAGAAGAGTATCTCAAACCTCCTCCTCTTGGCCTATAAATTCAACCTAGACTAGAGGGCTAGCACAGACTTTTGAATGTAAACTTATGTTGTTGGAATAAAGCTAGAAAGTTTGTCCTGTAGGGGATGATTTGAGATTATTAGGAGGAGGTTTACACCATCAAGGAAAGGTTGTATTATTTCTTCTTGTTCAAAGATTAATACAAGTATTGTTTCTTTCCTAACTGCACTTGTTTTAGTGCTATTTGTAAAGATCCTTGATCTTTTGCATGATTTATAATTGAATATTGGTTTAATCCTATGATATATTCTAGGTTGCAATTTTCATTTTATTTATGTTTCATAGTTATATATGTTATTCTTTTATGCCTTGTTTGTTTCTATTTATGAAGATCTTCTGTTGAAGAACGAGGAAAGGATTTTGAAAGCATCACAAGGACTTACACAGCCATTTCATAGAAATGTAATAGGCCCTTGCATATACATACTTTATGCTTTAGTTATGAATTACGGAAAGGTAGCAGTCACTTGTTTTGTTTGCTATTGAATCTCTTTAGAGACTAGGGAGATCGCTCTCGTCCACAAGAGTGATTTGTCAGCCATAACACTACTCCAAATGGTGTGATGTCTAATTGGGACTTGACATTAGGGAGATCCCCTTGGTTGATAAAAGGGGTAGAATTCCATAGATACTAAATTTAATAGGTAAAATTCTTTACAAGCATAATTGATTCAACAATATTAGTGTCAATTAGGAAGTGTGAAGTGTATTGTACGAATTAGAATGGATTGATGTTGCAGGTGTAAATGGTGGATTTACTAGTAATCAAATATGGATAAAGGTGTTTATGGTGAGTGTTTGAAGTAAAAATTTAATTGTTTATGTAATGAATTCACCTTCGTGGTTTGAGTATGAAAATTGTTTGAAAGATGAACCATTGAGTTCAATCAAATTGCATCTTGCAAGTTAGGGATTGTAGCTACTTCCAATAGTTGCTAGTAAATAATTAGAGGTTAAATATTTTCTTAGTAACAGCTTATCAAATTTAGGGATTGTAGCTCCTTTTAGTTGTAGCCAATAAATTAGGTAGTATTAGCTTCCTATTGGTTGTAGCCAAATAAATTTAATAAATAATTTGAAGAATCTATGTGTACTTTTTTTGTAGTTATGTTGATTCTTTCCATACTCATATGAATAAATTGTTGAAGTAGTTAATTGGTGTCCTAATATCATTGCAAGTGAAAGAAATTTTTAAACTTCCTACAATCCTCATTCACTATCCCTCTCAGTATTTTCATCATTTTTAACACCTTCATCGCACATCTACATAATGTGTCGGGCATCTAGCCTATTGTGTATAGTGTCAACCAACCTCTCCATAATGTCCCCATTTTCAGGGAAATTTTCAAAATAAATTCCCCATTTCTCTTTAGGCCCAACAAATATTACATGAATAAATTATCTCTCTATCCTCCAATTTTTACTTTATAAAATATCGTAGAAGGAAATTTATAGCAAAAATTCTGAGATGACTCATTCACCCCATAAATCACATTTTGCTTCCAAATTTACACTCTAAGAATCACCCCAGAGATTATTCCTGATATCCTCTTTCAACTTCATATCTCTTCTTTCTTGGGTATTTTTAAAATGCACTCATATTCCCTATATTTTTAATTTTGTACATTCACTTTTGGGGTTGACTTGTAAAACTAGTCAGGTTAGCCTGCTTATACTTCAATTGGGTCATATTGACAAAATATATTAAATATCCTCATTACTATGGAATTATAGGGAGTGTCATATGTTGTTGGAAATGTCTCAAAATAATATTTTAATCCATATATCTTGTGCTCCCATTATAACTATGTAAAATGAGTGAAATTTCCTTCAATGACACAGTATCCAAATGGGACATCAAAAGTTTGAAAGAATTATCTCCAACAATATTCATTTTCCAAATTTATTTTGGACATATTCATTCTCCCCTTATCCTTAACACTAATTAAAATAATATTTTGAATATATCTAGAAGTTATTTGAGGAATCTCATTGGTCCCTTTCAATACTCCAAGCTTTAAATGCTACTCTACTTAACCCAACTCCCAGAAAGGGAAGCTAGACAAACCCAATGGTTGTAGACCAATTTCCATATGTAATATTACATATAATGTAATATCATAAATTATTTCCAATAGGATAAAGTCAACTTAGTACCAAGCTTGTTTCACCAAAACATAAAATATATGTGGAAGGTCAACATATTATGGGTGGGATCCTGATTTCCCATGAAGAAATTCACTCATTGAAAACTACAAAGAAGATAGGCATGCTCATTAAGATTGATTTGTAAAATTCCCTTAAAAAAAATATATTGGATTATATTTTCAATAACTTGTAACATTTTAGCTTTGCAAAATAATGGATCTAATGGAACCAAGCCTTAATAAGGTTAGGGGTTGAACGAAGTTGGGGTTTTGCATATTGCATTCTCCATTGACTGCACGGAGACCCAACTAACCTGAAATTTCCTGGTGCATGTTTCAATGTTGTTCAAGAGGTCAAAATTCATATGTTAGTATGATTTCCATGTTGTGTTTTAGCATTTTCCTCTAACTAGTCTAGAGGCCCAACTGGCCCAAAATCTTAACCTAGGCCCAACTTTTAATATTTTCTCTGAAAAATAAATACACATGAAAAATCTACTGAAAATGACCTCTGACTAGACTATTGAGGTTCTACCATGTCATCATATTTATTTTATCCTTTCCATGTGGTAGCTCCTAAGGGGTGCCACATGTCACCTAAATTTGGCTTACTTGGCTACCAGAAAATTCTAAATCAACATCCCATGTGTCCTTGGTCCATACTGCCATGTAACCTATGCATACATAATGATGAAGCTTCCATGTTGCCACTATGAGCCAATCATATTATGTAATGTGTTATGCTATAGTATGTCTCACATGCTTGGGGATTAGAGGCACGAAGTCAACTCATTTATTAGTTGTGCGTCTATACTTTCTACCAAACTCTGACTATGATCGATGGACCAAATTGTTTAATGATCGACTAGGTCTCAGTCATAGGTTAGGGGGCTGGCCCATTCACTTTATTATGCACTACCAAGTTATCACAACTTCTAACAGGCTTAATGGGTCCACTTGGAACTTTGACCTATTTAACTCTTTTTACGTACTTAAGTCCTAAAGTTTGAACTACAATAACGTTTGATCTAGGAGGCCTTTTTCAGAGTTCAACATATCATTAGAAGGCTTTTTAAGAGCTCTATCAATCTAAGTAGTTTCTAAGTGCGCATGAGATGATCTACAATACTAAAAATGGATTGATATTATCTATTACTTTATGAATATTTTCCTTTTCCATAATGGAGTTGATCTTATTCCTTGACCATTCTTCTTGCAACCATATATACCTTTTCCATCAATGAAAACAGATTTCTAACATTCTCTCCCTTTAGCATTGATGGAAACACCTGCAACTCAAACACAAAAGTGTACTGCACTCTCTTACTTATATTTCTTCTCCTTCTTCTTATGATTTGGGTACTACTCCTTTTTTGGGTGTACTTAACCCCTTTTTATGTGCTTCTCCATTACTTTTTTTTCGAGATACTTCTCCCCCTTTGACATCAATGGAAAAGAAACTAATTTTTTTCCTTTGTTAACAAAATCCCACTGTCTAGCTGATCATGTGGACTTGAAACCTTCCTTATTATATGTTGAGTGCTTTTCCATACCTTTCTTTCTCTTAATGAAGATTTAGTGGAGGGTTTTAAGAGGAAATACTCCCAATATTTATCGTAAGTACTCAAAATGATCTCTTGGGTGAGGTTTGGTGAATATATTAGAAATCCACTCTTTTGTAGGTATATAATCCAAAGCGACATTCTGATTTGCAGCTTGCTATCACAAGAAATGGTACTTGATTTGAATATTCTTTTCCTTTGAATGAAAAACAAGGTTCTTGGACATGTTAATTTCACTTATATTATCACATATGATTGTTATAGGCTGATCATATATCACTTTTACATCTTGTAAAGTCTACTGCATCCATAAAATATGAGTGCAAGAAGAAGTTGCTACTATATATTTGATTTAGTGGTCGAGAGAAAAATTGAAGCCTTCGTCTTGCTCAACCATGAAAAAATACATGCACAAAGAAAAAAAGCACCACCACTAGTGCTCATTCGATCATCTAGATGGTTTCTCTAGTCAACATTAGTAAAAATCAATAGAGAAAAATCGTTACCTTTGGGGTACCAAAGTCCATAGTCCATTGTGGCTCTTAGATATCTAAGAATGCTCTTTGCTGCTAGAAGATTATTTTGTGTGGGGGTTGCTTGAAATATTCCATCCATAGAAACTACTTACATGATGTATTGTATCAAGGTTTTAAAATATAAGAAGCCTCCAATAATAGAGTTGTATAAAGCATAATCTACTTGAATCATGATTCCTGTTGAGCTTGGAACCTACAACCATTAGATTCCTTACCAAAGAACATTCATCCATGCCAAAATTCTTCAAAAATTCTTTGAGATACTCTCCTTGGGAGATAAAAATTCCATTTGAATATTGTGCTATCTAAAAACCAAGGAAATAAGAAATTTATCTAAAAATGGGCGTCTCAACCTCGACCTTCATATCAAATACAAACTAGAAATCTAGAGAATCAGAAAAACTGACAAAAATAATATCATAAACATAGAAATCCACCACTATATATTTTTGTAACACCCTCCTCCCACATTTACCCAAGCTAATCAGTCCACTGGGGTAAACATGTGACAAAGAGTTACACCCTCCTCCCACATTTACCCAAGCTAATCAGTCCGCTGGGATAAACATGTGACAAAGAGTTACTACAATATGATTCAACTCCCTAAGTGTAGTTAAGGAAGTGGAACCAACGAAAAATCACTTTGTAGACCTCCCTTAGGTGCTACAAGACTCCCAAGAGCTAATCCAACACTATAGGTGCCCAACCCCTGAGTTCAGGAAAAATTTTAAGGATGGAAATTTATCTTAAAGTTTAGAAACCTTGCAAATTGCAGTAGTCCGTAATATGAAATCTATAAAATGTTGGGAGATATTTTTGTAAAAATATTCAAATTTCTAATAATTTTAGCCAGACTATATATAAATTTTTGGTGATTTTTAGGGAAAAATAATTTCATACTATAAAATTTGGGTGAATCGTTTTTAGAAAAAAATGGAAATTAGCAAATCCTTTTTTCGGAAATATTATAGAAAATTAGCCCACCTGCAAATATTAGCCCATAAAATTTTCCATGCCCGCGTTAACATAGCCTTTCTTCGAATTAAACTCCAATCACTCCCATGACAAGGCGTCTATGCGATTAGAACCCTCTTGTCGCTCCCACAAGCCTACAAGGGAGAGACTACAGTCTTTTTCAGCCAGTTTTGTGCTAGCGACTATGCGATTTAAGCCACTTTTTCAGGGCTAGCCTCATGTCTCCTAGTCTCTAATATTTACTGTACATCCATCCATACAATGGTCAAGGATCCCTAGGCATAATCAAGACTCCACCCTCCAGATTTTACTGTATATCCTTCCATCCACTAACCAAGGATTCTTAGGCCTACTCGAGGGCACACACTTGTAGGGTCTAGTGTATATCCTTCCATTCACCAATGGATGATTCCTAGACCCACTGAGGCAGACAGTATCCAACTTTACCACAATCTGAGTTTGGTTCAAGGATTATTGGGCCATGTGTTCTTTCTTTCAGAGACCACGTGACTCAGTTTCGAAACCATCCAGCAATCTAGCTGAACCAAATATAAGAGAACCCATCACACCATGGCTATCCGTAAATGGTAGAGCAAGGCTGAAGAAAATTGTCACATGGGGAGAAACCCATACCCATGACAACAAGAAAGCCAAGAACACGCATGCATCACCATGCATGTCAAAACTAGCAAGGAAATCATACATGCAACTTGATACCTGCAAAGAATATCACTATAGCTACTTGATCCCCCTCTTCCTTGCTTGATCTTTTCTTCCCTTTCCTTTCTTTTCTTTCTTTGATAATGCTGAAGTGCTCTAAGAAAACTCTAAGTGTCTAAGAGTATGAGAGGGAGGGTGGTTTGGGTAAATTTAGTATTTCTTCAAATGCCTAACCCTCTAGACCTAGTAGCTAGTCTAGAAACAACAAACAAAGTAATTCATTGCTTTTTATATAATTAACAGATAATAGAAGGAAGGAAAGGAACCAACCTATAACTTTAGCTCAATCCTGCTCTCCTTTGACTGATTTTTCCGCTCCTTTCCGTACTTAACTCACTTGGAAAGTACCTGCACACAAGCCGAGACAAAAACCCATCAAAGCATACAATAATGATCTGTTAACTAAACATGTCATAGAATCCAGTATACGATATACATCATATAAACACATGAATGGAAAAATCTTAGAATTCTTTATTAATAGAAGGAAAGATTGCAACCCATGAAGCTTCATGCTCGATTCAGTGTCATCCTTCCAGCTTCAAACCCTTCTCTCCTCATGAAGCAACAATTCGACATCATTACAATACTCTTACTAATCTCATTCAAACAACATTTCCTTAGCTCAAGAAATGCAAACCTAGACCAACCTTTGAATGCTTGGTCAATTTATAGCTGAATGGAGGAGGTTAAGCCATTAATGGCCCTCATGAATGTTATGCCAAAATTGGGAGGTAGTTCCATGGAGGAAGGGATAATGCATTAAGGTTCATTCATCCTCTTCCTCATCCAAAAGTGAGCTCAATCCATCTGGAATCTTCCAGAAGCATCCATTGGATGAGGAATCCAATGAAATCATTTAAAAAATTTGATGAATCTCGCTCATCGTAGGTAGAACAAAGCCCAACTACGTTGTAGTGCACCCAGATAGTGCAATTCCTACATTGCAATGCAACCTGATCAAGGGCCACCTGTTCTAATCTCCTTAGGGGCATTTTTTGGATGAATAGTGACATGGAAACTCTTGGGAGGAAAGCATGATGTAGTTTGACCTCATTAGGGAATGAAACCAACTTAATTAGGGGTTGATGGACCCTAATAATACAAATCTGGAAGCTGGGGTTGATGTGCCCAAATTGACCTATAACAGTTGCCCCCTAAAGCATGAAGTCGAAAATAAACATGTCGAGTGAGATGATTTACCACTTGGAGAGAAGGTTTTGAAGTGGAAGGTGACCTGCATCAGTTACAATACAAATATCATGATACTTTGATTTTTTCTCATGAACTAGCTGAGGGAAGGCATACCCATGCTCAGCTTATAAACTATCATTACATGTACAAATATAGTCATCTACAGATATAGACCCATGAATGGATGATCATGAATGTAAGGCCATTGTACATTTGATATAGTAATCCTGAAAAATATATCACAGCCCGGATGGATGAAACTAGATCTGGGGTCTTCAATCTCATCCAATCTTTCACTCAATGTACAAGTCTAACCATGTGAATAGATGATATGAGGTCGAACATGGGGAGACATCATCTGATTACCAGCCAATGATGTAAATTGTTAACAGACATGAGAGGAATCATCGATAACGACAATGACCCTCAAGGTACTACAATACATTTCAGAAGGTGTGAATAAATGATTTGATGTTGAACAACATATGAAGTATTTCAGTCGAAGGCTAGTGATGTCAACCTATCGTCGGAAGCGAGAAACCTTCCATTGATGTATGCATGTCTCAAGGTACTGAAGGGGTGTTTTAAGTCAACTTCTTGGATGATGTGCTGATTTCGACAAGAAGCGACTCGTTGTAGAAGGGCCTTGATGTATCCCACATCAATGACACAAAACAAGGTAAATGATTTTGGAGATTTAATATTGACTGACGAAACAAGGTTCAAGAATGGCAGGCATGAAAACATAGGTTTACAGTATTTTCAAGGATGAAGTTTTGAATTGAATGACTTCTCTTGAACATATCGGTGACATTGAAGTGAACTGGTAGCATTGACCCAAAACAAAGTGAGTATGACAGACCAACGGTGTGATAACCATCAAGTTGAATGATCCAACCCACATGGTCATGGTGATGAAGTGAAAGTGTCATGTTCAAGAGCGACCTGCTACCATGAAGTGTTCTTGGCTTTTTCCATTTTCCCAGTCATTTCTGACTAGTACCTCTTTATTTTTATCAATCTTGAGGAGGATAAGATATTCTTGTTGTATAATTCCACCCTTTGTGTGAATCCATCGCTATTTGATGTTTTAACGAGGCTAGCGAAGGTGAAACTCATCTTGTCTAGATGGACAAGTTTGTCGATATTTAATGTCTTTAACGAGTTTAACAACAAATATAACTCGGTCCTTTTCACATTTAGAGAGTCTGAAAAGGGACTAAAAGAAAACTCCAACAGTTATTTTTCATACATTTGTTTCTCAAGCCCAAAAAAGCATAAAATAATACAAGAGAGAACTTGTTGATCATGTTTGACCAATGAGTACCTTTTTCATAGTTAATCTATCTCAGAACGAAGAAGGGGTAAAACTATACTGAGTAGATATTGATTCTAATCCATTAACGAGCTAGAAATAACAAGCGCTCAGTAATATTTTCATGTTTAGAGAGTCTGAAAAGAGCTTAAAGAGGACTCCAAGGGGGTTCCCTTTTCGTTTCTAACAAAGCTCAAAAAAGCAATAAAAGTTTGCTTTGTGGTCAAATATGTTCAATTTGCACATAAGCACGTCATAACTGCTTGCCATAATCCTGCTCAAGATTCCATCAAAAGATTAAAGAATACATGTTCATGGATTAAATAAATGAAAACCAATGTTTACTTGATTAATGTGTAAGAAATAAACATAAAAATTGGTTCTTACCATTCATTTTCACCATCTCATTTTTACCTTCTGATCTTTGGAGCAGTTTTTTCCCAAAGTTCACTAGTTGATTATGAAGGACTGAAGGGATCATTCCTTGTGCTATTTGGACCAGGTAGGAACTAACTCTGTTCTTTTTCTTTTCATTTTTTTTTCTTGTTTTAGTCAAGAACATTTTATGGTTTTGAGGTCCCTAGGGTTTCTTTTCCAATTCAGGAATTTGAAATGGTAATCATACGGAGAGAACAAGAGCATGAAGAACAAGATATCATAGCCTTGAGTAATCGAGGAATAGTCGAGGCCCTAAGAAATTGTGGGTTACTCAAGTATTTCAGGTTATCCAACATGCAGCACCAGATGGATCTTCTACGGTTCCTTGTTCAACCATGGGATCCGACCGATCAGTCTTTTCACATTCGAGACAAAGAGGTCCCTTTTACCATCGATGATATATACTTCCTAACTGGAGTATTGAGGCAGGGTGTGCCCATTTCAGTAACAGGTCTTACTGATGGGGGTAGACCAATGAAAGATTATGTGCGAATGTTCTGTAGGCAAGGTACCCAACCTAGCAGAGACGGGAGGATACTTATCAAGGATTTTAATGATTTACTGCTAAGGATGATCCTTTTTACCATTGCCAGATTAGCTGGTAGCTCTACACTTCATTTGGCCAACAAATCGTACATGTTGTATGCCTTAGAATTTTTAGAGCCAAAAGTGTTCAACTGGTGCGGGTCTGTCTTTTCATCTGTGAAAGAGAAACTGACCAAGGTGAGAAAAGAAAAGATCAAGAATTTCAGCTATGGATCAATCATGATTTCTTTTTCCTTGGAGAGAATACCTCTCTTGCAGCCACAACTTATTTCACTGGGTGTATCTGGACCAAGAGACCCACGGATGCAGAAGTGGACAAATCTAGTGGCTAGGCATTGTCTCCATTCTTCGATTGTATTTACCCCTACATTCTTTGAATGGTTCAATCGACAGGAGATGAATTTCATAGAATATCCATATTCAGGAATGGATTTCAGTGGTGATCCAGATTTACCACTACCAACTGGAGCGATGTGGGGTGCTATTGGTAAATTGTTTGACCAAGTGTTTTTTATTTTTTAAAGTTTTTGCATTTTTTGTGTTTTTGATTATTTCCAAGACTAAAATAAATCATTTTCTTATGTATACAAATATCAGACCTGTTCTACCTATGGGGGACCCACGCGATGTAGCTGGACCAACACAGAGACCTGTAGGGAGAGCGGTTCTCCAAGACTTGGATTTGGCTGAGACTCTAGCTGAATTGCGAGATCACATAGAGATATTAACTGTGGGCATTCCAGATATCCAGATTGAGGAGCTTCCTATGCGACTGCAGTGCCACACCATCGGTGTGCCGGGTCGTTGGATGAGACTTTTGCATATGATAGCTTGGGCAGTGACCTACTATCATGAGCACCACTAGTTTACTAAGGTACCTTTTCTGCATACATTTTAGTTTTTAGGTCAGATGACCAATTTTTGTCTTGGACACAAACTATTTGTAAAAACTTTTTACAATTTACTTTCAAGGTTTTATTATGGTTGAGTGATTCAATCCTATTCAACTGATGATGCTAACTGAAAATATTTACTTTACATATGTTTCAAATGTCTATTTAACACATAAATTCCTAAAGAGTCTGTTCATGTGTATAGACTTTTGAAAATATGTTGATATTGAATAAACTCAAAATATCTTTTCAAAAAATTAACTCTAAGGAACATACAATAAATTGCTGGGTTTTGGACAGTCTAAAGGCCAATAATTTGTAGCACAATGAGCTATGAGTCCAGCCTAATGATGACTCGACAAATGCCAAGTGAGATGGCATCAAAGAAAAGTTCAATCAATGCACCATACTCAATGATATTGTTTGTCGATCAACCAATACAAATCCCTCTAAAAATTACTAGCTCATAGCTCAGAGTGAAAATGGCCTATGCTATAGAAGATAGGTTCTGCGTACTACGATTAGCACCATCAGTGTAACCAACAAATGGTTCCAGAAACTCGACATCTACAATAAATGTGAAGTGGATTACTTAACCAAATAAAAACCCTAAACGAAACACACTCACACATGCAATCCAAGCATATTTACATGAGTTTTACCATACTTAACTGAAAAATTTTAACCTTTTAAATACAACCCATTTCTGGGCTTAGACAATGGAATTCCATCATAATCTACTAACTCATAGTCACCTTTCATCAAAAAGTGCTTAACAATATAAGGGCCCATCCAAAGTGGTTCAAATTTCGCTGCTCCAATTTTATCAGACTCCTGATCGTAAAGCAATACTAGGTCACCTTCTGAGAAGACTCGAGGCTTGACATTTTGATCATATTGTGCCTTTACCCATTTCTTGTGCGCTTCGTTAGCCAATGCAGCATCACGATGGGTTTCATCTAGATGGATTAATTCCAAGAAATGTGCTTCTTCCTCAGAAGTGTCAGGTAGTAGGTCAATTGTGAGTTTGAGTGATGAAATTTCACATTGAATCGGAAAAACTACTTCCAAACCATACACCAACTAAAAGGGTGTGAATCTAGTAGCATTTCTCACGGAGGTTCGATATGCCCACAAAGTCGAGTACAAGATTAAGTGCCAATTTCTTTTGTGAAATCCAATCATTCTTTGTAACATGCGCTTAAGGACTTTGTTGATAGCCTCAACTTGTCCATTAGCCTGCAGATAATATGGAGTAGAATTATCATGTGACAGTCCTAATTTGGCAGCTAACTCAACCATCATGTGATCACAAAAATGCAACCCATGATCCGTGACTATGGCCTGTGGTACACCAAACCTGGCAACCACGTGGTTAAAGAAAAACAATGCAACTGTTTCACTACTATTGTTTAATGTAGGCATCACCTCAACCCATTTGGTAAAATAGTCAACAACGGCTATAATATACCCATGCCCCTCAGTCGAGGTGGGGTTACATGTCATGAAATTAATGTCCCATTTTGCAAATGGTCCAATAGCAACTATTGGATGCAAAGGTGCAGGTGGTAGTCTACTTTTCCGATCGAATATTTGACATGCATGACAACTTCTGACAACAATTATGCAATCTTTGAATATTGTTGGCCAAAAGTATATAGCACGGAGAATTATCTATGCTATTGCATATCCAGACAAATTTCCACCACAAGCACCTGAATGACATTCTTTCAAAGATTTTGTGGCCTCCTAATGAGTTAGGCACCTACATAAAATCATATCGATAGCACGATGATAAAGCATGTCACGAACAATCAGATAATTTTTGGCTTGGTATCAAATATGTCATTGTTGAGAGTGGGAGGTATCAGGCAGGAAAGCTTCTGTCTGGAGATAGATCACTATATCCCCATACCATTGATCACTTGACAAAATGAGAAACAGAGACTCATCCAAGATTGATGTTTCTGATGTTGAATCGTTGGAGGATGAGGGAAGATCAGAAAGTAGTTCGGCAAATACGAGAGATTTCTTTGACTTAGGCTTAAAAAATTCCAAATCAAATTCCTACAATATGACTATCCACTTCAAATACTTTCCCCCCAGAAATTGACGTGATAAAACGTATTTCATAGGGTTGCAATCAGGGATAATCATAGTTTTACGCAGGAGAATATAGTGACGAAACCTCTGCACAGCTTGAACGATTTCCAAAGCTAACTTTTCCACATATGTATATTTTCTTTCTATATCATTGAGATTATGACTCAAATAATATATAGGATGTTCTATTACATCCTCTTCTTGGACTAAAACCATTCCGATGGTTGTATTTGCAGCGGCGAGATACAGGTAATAGTCTTGTTGATAGTTTGGGGCATACATTAATGATGCTCTAATCATGGAATCTTTAAGAGCACTAAAGGAAGCTTGTGCAACCTAATCCCAATGGAAGGGTACCTCTTTCTTCAATAGACGAGTAAAACCTTTAGCCATTTCAACATAGTTTGGAATGAACCTCCTCAGAAAGTTTTCCTTCCCTTGAAGTTTCTGTAACTCTAATAAATTCAAAGGTGGAGGCAAGTCAAGTATTGCTTGAACCTTAGTTGGATCGAGTCGAATTCTGTCTTTTGAGACCACGAATCCAAGCAATCGACTAGAGCCAACACAAAACACACATTTGTGTGGATTGAGCCTTATTTTGCAGTGTCAACACCATAGAATATTTCTCTAGGATGTTGTGGGTGACGAATCCACTTTCATGAATGAGCAGGCAAGTCATCAACATATGGTTGAAAAATTTTCTTAACGTCATGGAAGGCATAATTCATTTCCCTCTGAAATGTTGCCCCTTCATTCTTCAAACCAGAAGGTAACTTCCTACACGTGAATGTGCCCCAAGGACAAATAAATGCAGATTTTGACTGATACTCTAGGCGGATATTGATTTGTTTGTAACTGGAAAATCCATCCATGAATGAAACGATTTCACATTTGGCACATTCATTAATAATCTGGTCAATAAAGGGTGTAGGATAATTGTCTTTTGGAAATTATTTATTTACATCCTGGTAATCAAAACACACTCGGATTGTTCCTTGTTTTTCATCATAGGAACAATATTTGACACCCAATTGGTAAGAGGTACAGGGTAAATGAAGCGAGCAAACAAACGTTTTTCAACCTCTGTATTAATGGCAGTAGCTTTCTTTGGATGTAGGGGTCTAAACTGTTGTCATACTGATTTGACATCAGGGTACATTTTGATTTGATGTTCAACAATGCTTGAATCAATGCTTGGAATCTCCTCATAATACCATGCAAATACATCTCTAAATTCACGAAACAGATCATGGTAAATATCGAGTTCCAAATGAACAAGATTTGCCGACATGAATGTTTTCTATAGCGTTAATCTTGGTCGAAATGTCTATAGAAATGGTTTCTTCTATGTTATACAAATTACGCTCAGAATCTATTAAATCTATTCTAGCATAATTTGAAAAGAAATCTACAATTGAAGGGTGTACTAGCTCATCTAAATAATCTTCATTGGAATCTGGAAGATGGGAACGATGATGAGAATCTTCCCATGGTTCTTCTTCTATCATCATTGATTGGATGATTTCCTCGTCTATACAATATATACAAGCAAAAGGATCAGAAGAAGTACCGTATTCAAGTGAACAATATACCCATACAATTGGTGAATGTGGAACTGGAAATGTCGCACAAGTAAGAAAAATTGATTGCTATGCGAGTTCAATGGTACTTAGTGGCATAACCTTAGGAAAACTCTCGTCTTCAATACTGTTGGTGATCTTCCTTAAATAAGATGAAGTAGAGAATAACATATTACATGTCTTGACTCTCGCAACTTCTGACATTCCAAATGGTGGAAGAGGTGTGAAAGTACCCATTAGGGAGGGATCTTTGAAAAGACCTACACCAATAGATTGAAGTGAAAGCGGGGGTCCGTTAACAAACGGAATGCTTCCCATAACTTGAGAAGTAGAGGAAAAAAATGAGGTTTGGTCGATAACTATTAGTCCACCTTTATTGGGAAATGAAATCATATAAAAGTACATGGAAACAATAGTAGCCATAGCATAAAACCATGGTCATCCAAGTAAAATGTTGTAATCAAGGGGTCCGTCAACCACCTCAATCTCAACAGTTACCATTTTGCCCCTAGTTCTACTTGCAAATTATTCAAAATCCCACATGAAGTATAAGTTCTTCCTTCGAAAGGATTCAATGTGGTTGGTGATCTTGACAACGTAGGTGACCCCAGTGTTTTCCAGCAGCTCATTGATATAATACAGGTAGAAGCTCCGTCATCTATGATAGTTCAATGAATTTTTTTGTTGAGAGCTTTAACCTGCTTCTCGGAGGGGCAATTTTGTAATACCTCAAGCATCGACACAGCAGAAGGAGACTGAGCAAGATCTTCTACTATGTTATAATTTTGAGCAGCTTGAGCTCAAGGGTTAAACGTTGATTTATGCACAACTCCCTTAGGTGGCTTTATTGTTAACTCTGGTGCAATGGGTACTGGAACATTTTCCGATGCGGTCGAAGTCAAAGAACAAGGTTGATCAGTGGCCTGATTATTTGACGATGATGGTAGATTACCATAATATTTACTACGTGTCTGAACCAAAATATTATCTTTAGGTTTTGAAATGGATAACATTAATACTTGGGATGTGGAAGCATTTACAGTTGCAACCATATTGGTATCTGGGTTTGGAAATGGACCTGTCAACACTACGGATGCGATAGAAGTTTTTAACATGTTAGAAACTTTTGAGCGGTGAGGACAATCTCTTGTAAAATGCTCGTCATTACATATCAGACATGGATAATGATATTTCTTCCTCGGATTATAGGAATCAGATGATCAGATGATTTCTCTTGAGGAGGGTTTTCAATTTTCTTTTTATTTTTCCCTTTCTTCTTGCTTCCTGGTTGCTTTTGATTCTTACATTTGTCAGAAAACATGACATTAATCTCGGAAGGAGGAACCTCAAATGCATTTATAGTTTGATTCATGGCAAGTGATTTACCAAATGGTATACTTACCGTTTTGTTACACAGGAATAGTGTCCACTTGGATGCTGCTATTCCCACTAAGATGGGTGGCTATCTTAGAAACAAACAATCAAAGTCTACTATTGATTCCTTTTATGAAAGTAGATGAGAGGAGAACCAAGAGGGCCAACCTGAGTCTTGAGCTCGATTTCCTCCCCTTCTTGATAGAGTTGTGCCGCTTCTTCTTTGTCTGCTCAGCTTCAAAAGGACCCGTGGAATCACAGCAACATACTACTATGTAAGAAACAAGGATCTAAATTCATAAATAATGCAGGATTAGATGTGCATTAACCATATACAAGCATATATAAACAAGTACACAAGAATATGGAAGGAAACAAAAATATCTTTATTCAGATGAAAAGTAGAAAGAATATTACAACCATGTGCTCTAACCCAGCATCATCCTCCAGCTAAGAAGCCCTTCTTCACCTGAAGCAAAGCTAGATTATTCCAGCCCCTGGATCTCTGTGGTGAGGGATCCATATATAGATGATTATAGAGAGGTGAGTCATCTTTTGGGATCTTGATTAGTGTCCTCTCTCTGATAGTTCCTACTTCCACTTGGAGAATGATGATCTCTTACTCATCCCTGGTCGAAAATGTAGTGGCAAGTGTCAGAGGGGAAGCTTCTGGAAGATTCCATGATCTTCCACCTCGCATTTTTGTCCCTGCCATTTGTCCATTCCTGACCATCGCACCCTAAAGAGTAGAAAATCAGTATGCATCGCACCCTGTACATTGGGAAGGTGATATGCATCGCACCCTCTGCATTGAGCTTTCAGTATGGTCCAGTTTTGACCATTTATAAGGAGTTTTCAGTGAAGAACTTCTGGGAGATGATGTAATGAGTTGACCTTGTTCCTTTAGGCAGTGAAGCAACACTTTTAGGGACTTAGGAGCCCTTTGTTTATGGACATTTGTGATTGGGGTTGAAGTGCCCAAAAATGTCTATAACAGTTGCCCCCTAAAGCATGAGGTCGTTAATATTTTTTTGATGTCGGGTGAAATGCTTTACTATGAGGATCCGAATTTTTTCTGAACTGGGAGGCTACCTGTAATAAGATACAATACAATACATTATTTTGACAACATTTTTTCATGATCTAGCTAAGGCGGGCATTCCCATGCTCAGCATTATAAATTCATTTTCATGTACATAGGACAGACGATCATCTGTGTGACAGACTGATGATATGGACACATCATGCTTTGATTTGGATGATCATCTGTTCGGCAATGATGTGCACTGGATGTTCTTATATTCCTGAATATATCGTAGCCCAGATAGATGAAACTAGATCCGGGGTCTTCAAAACTCGTTCAATCTTCAGTTAGAGTACAAGTCAATCCATGTGAAAATGTTCTAGAGTCGAACATGGAAAGACATCACCTGATTACCAACCAAATATGTAAGTTGTTAACAGGCACGAGAGGAATCAACCATAATGATAATGACCCTCAAGGTACTACAGTACAATTCATGTGGTGTGAAAAGGGACTTGGCATCAAACACCACGTAAAATCTCTCGGTCGAAGGTCATTGATGTAAACCTGTCACTGAAAGTGAGAAACTTTCCACTAAGGCATGCAAGCTTCAAAGTACTGAAAGGGTTGTTCCTAAGTCAACTTCTTGGATAATGAGCTGATGTCGACAAGAAGCGACCCGTCGTAGGAAGGCCTTAATGAATCCCACATCAACAACACGGAACAAAGCAAATGATTTTGGAGGTGAAAACAAACTGACGATACAGGGTTCAGGGTGGCAGTCATGAAGGAATGAAGCATGAATGTATTGTAGTGGGTGATAGACAGGTGAATTGTCTGAATGACTTCCCTTGAACATATTAGCGACACTGACAATGGATTGATAGCTTTAACCCCAAAGATGGATGGTGTGACGGACCAATGGTGAAGACCAATGAACAAAACAACCCAACTGGGCATGGATGTGGAAGGAAAGTGTCATGTTCAAGAGTGACTTGCTACCAATAAAGTTTCTTCTTGTTTTCTTCCCAAT
>APFE031697645.1:0-11865 GCA_000404065.3 Pinus taeda
TATATAAAGTAATTAAAAAAAAAATCTTATGGTTAAAATATCTAGAGTAGTCTTATTATTCTACGTTTTGATCGCTTTCTAAATATACATTTTTTATTTTATTTTTTTTAAACGTTTATAAAACATCTAGGGGTGGCAAGGGTGGGAGGAGTTATCTTTCGCCTTGATGAACAACTAGAGACTCAATTTTCTTAGGTCCTCTTATACAATTATTTGTCGCACATCCTGTCTCATACTCTGAGCTATCAAACTTTGCCCAAAATGTCGTAAAGCAACAAAAATTGTCAATGAATTCACCATGAAAAACATTGATCAAAGCATCCCCGAAGAAAAGAAGAAGAAATGCCTTGGACATGAGTGGATATTATCAGGTAGAATATGAGGAGATCAATGCCTCCCCACATGATACTTTTAGCTATACCAAGTAATTCTAGATGAGTTTGTCAAAAAACCCTATTTGCAAGCCCAATGCTAATTTTAGCAGGCGAAACTATGCTAGTACCCTTTGGTCTAACTAGTGACTAGTGCTGGCAGTGCAACTTTAGATAGGAAAATCTGCATTGATCCTATTCATGCAGTTTCTCCAAAAATGGAGTAGAAGCTTCTCTTACTAGAAGCCTCGAGAACGACAAGTTGGTTATTGTTGAATAAGGATATGGTCGAGTTGTCCCATTTTGAGTCCTTGATCCTACCTTTAGGGATCTTCCCCTTAAGATGTGGAACTTCTTCCCCTTTTTGTGGATCCCTATTTCCCTCTCCTTCCCTATAAGTGCATTCCCTTACACCCTCAAATGGTTAGTTAGAATAGATTGGTCATGCTATTGCCAAATTGTGCCTAGTTGCTGCTAATTTGTGAAGGAGAAAGGAGATCTTGAGAAGTCTTGGCTTGGACTTGGAAACCCATCTTGAAGGAGGCCTCTAACATCAAGGTAGTAGTTGTATGCTTCCATCTTGTGTTTATTATTAATAGAATGCATGTTTACTTTTCGTAAGTGCGTAAATGACTACTTGCTTAGTATCATACTCCTTGATATGTCATATGTTTTACATTAGAATTGATCTGAGTTTAAATATGAATGCAACAAATTACAGAGATAATCATGCATATAGAGATGCAGCAAAAATAATAATTCATCATTGAATCACCCGGGGGGAGTATGTACCTTGAGATTCAATGATGATCATGTCTATAAATCATTGGTCTCGCTAGCATTGTGCTCTCATCTTCTGGAGAGATACAACTATTAGTCAAGGCCTTGCTATATTGCAATGTTAGTTAACATGGTGCTAGACAAATGGGCTATCAATCCGACTCTTTTTATGAGATCTCTTTAGATTGAGAATGACCATGTACCTCTTATGAATACCTCCCTAGTTAAGAGGGAGTGTTGAAAAATGTGTAACTAGGTTCCGTCTTCATAAGTATGAAATGTATTCTTGTAAATTATAAAATGAAAAAGAAATTATTATTGGAGCATGGGTTTCATGCTCAAGTTATTTTATTTTTTAGATCAAGCACCCATTGAGTGCTTCTAGGGTTTGTGTTAGGGCTAAGAGTCATTGTCATATATTGATGACCCCAATGGGCACATTGTATCTTGCAAAGAAAAATTATATTTTTCTTTAAAGTGCCTAAATACCCTCTAAGATCAAGTCATCCTAAAAGTTCTCAAGTCGACTTAATGGAAGAGCCATGTCTACCCATTGAAGAGGCCTATATAAAGAGAGGAACTCGTTCTCCAAAGAAACACTCTCTCATCCCTCATTCTATGTGAAGAAGAGATCACAGTAGAAGGATGGTGAAGAGATTAAAGAAAGTCAAAGTTTTTGGGCTACTTCTCTCTCCCACGTGCTAGACAAAGCTAGGATTTTTGCACAAGGGTTATCTCTATTTCGATCTTGGAAGGAAGAGAAGAAAGAAGGCAAGTGAAGCTCATTAAGGGTTTATCTATAGTCCCAAGTCACAAGGAAAGGCAAGTGAACCGAAGGAGACTCTACGAGAAAGATCGAAGTTTTCAAGTGTGGCAACACTAGTTGCAACAGTTGTTGGGGAGACAAAATTTCCGATTTGTAGTAGGAGGTCAAAGTTGTTGCAACTCGAGGTCAAGTTGGTGAATGATCTTGATCTTGGAGGGTATTAGTCTAAGTCACAAGGTCTTGGACTTTTTCAATTGAAGGATCTATAAGAAGAGGATATTTAAGGGTTTTCCCCTCAAGAGGAGGGGTTTTGGCCCTAGCTTGTAGCCTATATACTATGTCACTGTTCTTATTATTTTTGGTATTTGCTTGATGTATCTCACATTACAATAATAAGGAACAAAGCTAATAAGAAGAAAATGGTAACACAAACATTTATCAACGTAAAGAGAATTAACATATTCATTGCCCTATTGAATTCTCAAAAGGGGTGAGGGGCCCAAACCTGCAAAACAATATTATAGGTTCTACACCTACAAGCTAGTATTGTAGTGTTATCAAATTTTGTAGTTTTTTTTTTAATTTGATGGATAGTCACTAGAGGGAAAAGAACAAAGATACAAATATCCATGTTGTACTACCCAAGTATTTTCCATGAGCCACACAAGGATTCAAAACTAATACATGGACTCATTTCTGTTAAAGAAATTAATATAGTGAAAAGGTTGTATTGGAGGGAGATTTACATTAATATTGTTGTCAAGGAGTGACCAAACTCCATTAGTGGGACTGAGGAAAGGGCATAAAATAAGTGTATTCATGTTCAATAGGGTTGCTCAAAGGAAGTAGCATGAAATAAAATATAATATATGTCTAACATAAAAACCTAGAGGGTCAAGTCCACAAATGTAGAGGCTATCCAAAAAAAAGATATGTACCCAATGGTCTAAGGATACTCTCATCTATTAGAAAATTGAAAAGGAAAAAATATTATATTATGTTGATAATTACTTGTGATATTGTTATGTTCTTATTAACTTCTTTATGTTCCTTCTTTATCTTCTTCTCATCAAGAAATTATCAAATCAAAAACATGAAGATCATCGCCACAAGAAGTAGGCACTCATTTAGGGCTAAAACCCCTATATAGGGGAAAACCAAGTTAGAAACTCTTCCTTCAATAGATTTGAACTGAGATAGACCAAGAACTTAAACAAATAGAATTGACTCCTCCACCAAGGTAGCTTTCCAAGATGATTTAGTAGTCACTTTTTATCGAGTAGCTTCAGCCAAGCAACAATCCAGATATTTGACTTCCCAACTACAAAATTTCAACCCCACCTACATAATTTTGGCCCAGCATGAGCTCTATAGTTTTCGGCCGCTCCGGTAGCTTCACACAAGTGGGAGAGAGAGAGAGATAATTTCAAATTCTTATGCTTGAGAGAGACCTCCTTCTTCGCTAGCCCTTTCCTTTTCTTTCCTTGAAATTCACACTTTTTCTCGCCGAGAAGTTGTAGATCAAACTTGGTGACCATGTGTGGGAGATGAGGTCGACTTGTTTCCTTTATATAGTTGTTAATTTCCCTGTATTTAATCCAACTCGGTCGAGGAGGCATAATTGACCTATTTTACAATAAGATAAATTTCTTTTTTGACAAATAAAGACCAAGACGGGTCTTATACAATATGAAATGGACAAGGACACTTGGTAAAAACCCTATAAGCCTACAATAGAAGCTTTGACCTATAAACAATTGACCCAAGCATCAAACCCATGTTTTAGTAAGTCAATTTCTTTAATAATAAAATTTATTTTTCTTTCTTTCAATAAATACATTACATTATGACTCAAATACAATTATGAAGACCGACACTAGTTACATTCTTCAACACTCCCTCTTAACTAGGGAGTTATTCATAATTACATATATATAGAGGCACATAGATGATCTCAAAATAACCTATGAAGAGTTCTAGCACACTTAGTGTTGCGGACGAGATACCTGACCAGGGTAATCTATCCGGGTGGAACTAAGATGGACTTAAGCTTTTAGCCATTCTAGGTACCATTAGGCTTACTAGTTAACCATCAACCCAAGGATCTAGGTGTGTATCCAAGGTCAGAGCTCCTTGACCAATGCCACCCTGCATGTTTGGGATATGGAGATCAACACATAGGCTCGCCATATGTCCTCCCAAACATCCACCATTAGGTGCTTCAACTCTCCCGATCAAACTATATCCATTTGTCGAAGCATGCTTCCAAAGTGTTCAACCTTTTATGGAGATATTTACCTGTACAAACACAAACACTAATCAATAATAAAATTTAAAAATATACATACAAGAAAATACAAACCTTTGGGGCCCTCAATCATTCTCATGCTACTTTCATCATCAAGTTATATAGAATTTGTTGGAAGCTTTCGTCTTCTTTCATTTCTTCAACAACACCAAATACATCTTCAAATTTGTTTTTTTTTTGCAACTTCATGAACATTTATTGATAATACTTTTTCTTACTTCAAAGTATTCATTGTCATAATATGCCCTCCCTCTTAACTGGGGAGATATACCCTTTCTTCTATCCAAACTCCCTCTTAGTTTAGGGAGATCAACCACTTCCTTCTTTTATAACATCGGAGAACCTTTCATGGCTTATATTCCTTCTTACGATATCAAGGTTATCTTGATCATGATAATTAACATAACTCCCCTCATTATGCTTATTATATTTTACTTACCTTTATATAGGTGTTTTTGCCCCTCTATTTAGGCCAACTTGTCAAGTTTGAGGTTGACTTCGTGAAGGAGGCCTAATTGACCTATTTTACAATAAAATCAACTTCTTCTTTGTAAATAGAGACCAAGAAGGGTCTTTCACAATATGCCATGGACAAGGACACTTGATATAAACCCTAGAAGCCTACAGTGGAGGCTTTACCTATAAATAATTGACCCATACATGAAACCCATACTTTAATAAGTCAATTTCTTTAATAATAATAATAATAATAAAATATTTCTTTTTTACAAATACATTACGTTATGACTTGGGTAAAATTATGAAGACCAATGCTAGTTACATTCTTCAAAATGATCCACTGCATCCATTTCTCATAGCATCAGAGGCTTAATGAAGAAAACGAAGAACCTAACACTATGGTTTAGAAGACATCAATTGGTGATCGTTTGATTGTCAATATGAGGCCTTCTCTCGTGACGCTACTAGGGTCTCAAGGAGGTAGAAATGATACCCTATGTCCTCAATGATCTAGTATCATCTCTATCCATATACTACTTGGTTCCCCTAGATGGGAACACCATAACAAAAGGAAGTGATCTGTTGTATGAGAGTTGGTCTAGGATGTGGATGTGGTTAGAGATTAAAGAGCGAGGATGAAGGGCCTCCTTACATGTATAGGGAGTAGGCATATCTAGTCGGAGCACATTAAGACATTGCCAAGCCTGAAATGTTAATAGTGTTAGCAATGGAACAATCCTTGAATGTTGTTGTAAACTAATTAATCGAAGACAAAATAATGGATCTCAGTCTCTTAGAGATGGCACAACTAGCAGATTCAATATGGTGATTGATCTCAAATTGTAGTCTATGAGAGCCAACTTTGAATTGATCCAAGGGTATTTGAAGAGCATGCATCTAATGGAAAAGTGTGAAATGGGGTCAAGGAATGAGTCCATCCCTCATAACCATGAAGTGCTCAACATAGAAGGACATCTTCCAAGCGACCTATACAAATTGCTTGTAGATATCCTCTTCGATGATTATGATAATCTCGTATTAGGCCAAAATATGTGGCCAAGTGTAAACAATGAATATCTAAATGGAGGGTGTATGTCCATTGTAATACCCTAGAAGATTTAAAACCTCGATGTGCCAACACCAAGACCAAGCTAAAGAACTAGTTGTTTTAATGGACTATAATAAACAATGGGCCAAGAAAGGATATGGGTCCCACACCTTCATTGTATAAGGATAGTGCTAAATGTGATGTAGAAGTGAGAGGAGTCCAAACATTGTTTGAAGGCAATAGGGAAAGCACCAAATTCTACAAGGATGATGTGTTAAGGAACTGTTTGTTTGCATCTAATGATGCGGCAAATGAGGATGATTCTTACTCTCTATTAAGGAAAATAAAGATCTAGTAAACCAAGTCCCCAAAACTTTTGCCGAAAAAGAGTGCGGTGAGTGACATCTTGGATGATATGTCCTGAAAATGGTTCTAGAAATGTTGCCTCTCAAGAAGGGCCAAGGAACCATAGCCATTGTTGACTTAGGGTCGAAGTGCATTCCATAAACTAAAGAGAGGTGATTAAAGGTGATCTTCTTCAATCCATCAATGATCGTGGCCTTGTTTTTACCTAGGCTAGCTGTCAACTAACAAAAGGTTGCCTAGAAAAGGGCATGATGGCTAACAATAAGGCCTTTGAGAAGCTAATTTCATTGAGTCTTTAGAACAACCACCTTGGAGATAGAACCAATAGCTTTCTGAAAGTCTAAAAACCAATAATATATTGGTGAGACAGGTCGCTCGATTAATCAAAGGATTAGTGAGCATTGAGCTGACCTAATGCATGGTAGGACCAAGTCCTGTGCCTTGGTTGAACATGACAGGAAGACGATGCATCATGTGTGTATTGAGGATGCTCAAGTCATTGCTAGGGTTACGGAGTTGTGAATTTAGAGAGGCAGTGGAGATTGAGAAAAGACGGAATAACCTTAATAGCCATGATGGCTCGAACATTAGTAGGTGCCTGGTCCCATCCTTGTCTTCCTAACCTCTTGAGGTCTTAGGGTTCTTCCCTCTCCTTAAGAGTTGTTTTGGTGGTTGGTCCCTTTTCGTGTGATTTTTTCCCCTTTAATCCCTATAGTATTAGTATGGTTTAGTCTGATTATTATGCATTGTTATTAATGGTATTAACCTTATTTCCTTTAGGCTATTATTAGGTTTCAATTAAATAGAGTTATTATAATTATTAAATTTGTTTTTGGTTTTCATTTCATATATGTATATTAAATTTCTACTATTCCTTTAGAATTATAATAATGATTATTAGCCGAGAACATTATATTAATATCTTTACCCAAACCTCTATATGTAATATCTTCAAATCACTTGGTTACTTTTAATAATATTATTGGAATTAATATTTTATTAATTAAATAAATATAGATTATTAAATTAATTATAAAATTACATCTTGATAGAAGATATAATTTATTAATTTAAGTTTAAAATGGACCATTAGATTTAAATAAATAAATATATTATTAAATAAATATATAATGTACCTATAATATTAATTTAGTTTGAGTTAGTTCTTTTTATGTATATGCATTTATAAGCAAGTACATTAACAAATAAATATTTTAATTATAAAATTTACCTAATTTAACGAGTTTCCATAAATAATAGTAATTTAATATATCAAGATTATTATTTATTTGACTAAGTATTTGTTAATAATATTGGTGGAATAATAAATTATTAAATAAATTTGGATGATTTAATAAATATAAACTATTAAATTAATTGAAAAAAATTGTATTAATTTAATTTCAAATGACCATCAGATTAAAAGGATAAATAAAAATATTACTAAATAAATATTCTTTGTACCAATGATAATATTTTAATTTGAATTAGTTCGGTTTTGGGATATAGTTATACATTTATTAATTTAATTAGGTTAACAATTGAATACTTTTATTTACCTAATTTGTTGGAATGATAAATTATTAAAGAAATTTAATCTATTTAATAAATATAAATTATTATATTAAATATAAAATTTATTAATTTAGTTTCAAATGATAAATAAAAATATTATTATGATATACCAATGATAGTATTTTAATTTAAATTAGCTAGGTTTTGGTTATTTATACACATTTATTTAGTTCTTTTATTATATAATTTACCTAATTTAACTAATTTCTTAGAATAATAATAATAATTAAATATAACAAGGAGTGGGGTCATTAGGTCAAAATTAGCAGTTGGCAATATAGCACCTGTATTGGTTATTCAACTTGTCAAAATTGGGGGTTGCAATATAGCCATTGGAATGTATCCACATACTATTTAACAAGCTAACCTGGATTGCTTATTCAACCTGATGATGAACCACATTGGAAACTAGACAAAAGAATATCTATTTGATTGCCCAAAATTCTGTAAACAATGTTATGGATCACATAACTCTAAATTCCTTAATAATAAACTTTCAAAAATCAACATTGTGATTCCTTAATGATAACCCAAGTGTTAAAATGTGATCAATAACCTAATGTTCAAGTCAAAATTCAATCTATCCTCTACCTTCCTCTCAAGCTCCCTAGGGAGCTTGAAATGGAGGATCTTAGTAGAGTTTGGAAAATTTGTAGCCAACCATGATAGTCCTGTAGTTATTGGGATTCTTACTAGTGCCCAATTTGTGGATTGGATGAATACTATAATGTGACCAAGATTGTGGGAACCATGTACAAACCTCATGGTTGAACAAGTTGACTAGGTGGTTGTCTAGGTGGCTGTTCATAGTGTGAAGACCCAAAGAAAGGATGTACATCCAAACTTGGTTCAAGAAGGTGCTACACAAAGAAATAATAGATACAAAGATCCAAGTGTGAACTCTAGGCTATGGCCTATGAAGAAAGATAAGAAGAGTGGTCTTTGCTAACATTTGAAAACAAGAAAAGGGGAGCATTACATTACAAAGGAAGAATGGAATAGTGGCAAGAAACTTTATGACTGAAAATGGTTAGGTGAAATAGAATGTCAGTAGTTGAATACACTATGGTTAGGTGAAATAAAATGTCAGTAGTTGAATACACTATGCTTTCCAATTTAACATGTGATCGATAAAGAAAAAAGTCTTGAAAATCAAGATTGAGCAATGGGTGAAAATTATATGGTATGAAAAAGGAACTGTATAGAATGGAACCCACTAGGTTAGTAGTTTCTTTAATATGCTATTTACAAAACTACATATATACATGAATACTTAGAATTTTTTAGAATCTACATTTTATATATTAGTTCTTACATGTGTCAACATAATAACACAATAAGAGGTACTTGTTGATAAACTACCAACTTTCCAAGTATCTCTAGTTTATAATTACCATTCACTATCCACCAAAGCCCTGAAGGCTCTCTCTCCTCTCTCTCTCTCTCTCCCTCTCTTCTCTATATAATATATAATATATATATATATATATATATATGTAGAAGTAATATTTCTCCTCTCTCCCTATATATATATATATATATATATATATTGCCAGAGAGGAAGAAATATTACTTCTTGCATGTGTCAAAATGATAACACAATAGGTATTGGTTGATAAAGTGCCAACTTTCCACGTATCTCTAGTCTGTAACTACAATTCACCATCCACCAAAGCCCAAAAGGGTGTATTTCTATATATATATATAGAGGCTAAGGACAAAAACATATTAACGGTTCAAAAATTACAAGCTTGAGCTTATATGATATGAAAGAGGAAGGAGGAAACGTATAAAATGGAAACCCTAGAGGTTAGCAGTATCTTGAATATGCTATCTACAAAACTAACTATATACATGAATATATAGATTTCAGAATCTACATTTTATATATTAGTTCTTACATGAGTAGAAATAATGACACAATAAAATACCCATGGATACTTGTTGATAAAGTACCAACTTTCCTATTATCTCCTATCTATAAGTACTACTCACCATCCACCAAGGCCTAGAAAGATATGTAGAAAATCATATTGACAGTTCAAAACAAAAATTCTTGAAGTTACAACCTTATACCATAAAGATATATTGTATGAAGAAAGAAATATATAAAAGGAAAATGCCAAGATTAATATTATCTTAAATATGCTATCTACAAAACTACAAATCTACACCAATGCTAAAATTGGTTAAAATCTATATATTACATATATAAAAAAATAATAACACACTAAAATACCCATTGGTACTTCGAGATAAAGTACCAACTACCAAAATCCAAAATCCAGAAAATATATAGAGATGACAAAAACATGTCTTAACTGTTTAAAACAAAAATTCTTTGAACTTACAAACTCTTAAAACAAAAATTCTTTGAACTTACAAGCTCAAGTGTACCTAAAACCATCACAATTAGAAACAATTAGAAACAACTGCGACATCAGCATACTTTGTTAAAAACATGTATAATTCATTATCTATGTAGAAGCCATCAAAAGTATATTTTCTGATGCTAAGTCATCCTACTAATAAATTTGACCACCCTGCCAAACGCATCTGAATATTCACGGACAAGATTAATAACTCAGTAATTTGCACAGGACAAATATTTCAGTATATATCACTTGAAAATAAACGAATAATTCACAAGGTTTTCTTCTCTTGCGTTTTTCAAAAGTAATTAGGAACAAATTGCTAATGTAGTTATTAACAGTACGATCCACAAGTAAGATCAATTGAGTATATATTCAGAATGCAAATATTTCATTAGGTACCTCTCAAAAAGTTATCAGTGATTCACAAAAGACCTTCGGCCCTTTTTCAAAAGTGGGTGGGAACATAAGACTAGTATAATTTTTGAATTTAGGTTTTTGTGATTTATAATTATGAATGTTAGGATATTTTTCAGTTTTAATAACATCAAAATTTTTTATAGATGTTTTTGAAACCATCCACTATAATTTTTACTGCACCTCAATGAAACTACCATCCTAATTGGATGCCATAAACTTCTGTTATGTATTACCAAAATTTATGAGATGATTGATCCATAAACACTTCCAGAACACAGTCTTATATTCTGAATTTAGGTTTTTGTGATCTATACTTATGAATATTAAGATATCTTTCTATTTTAATCACATCAGAATTTTTTGTAGATTTTTTTATAAAAGCTTTTGAAACCATCCAATGTAATGTTTACTACACCTCAATAAAACTACCATCCTAATTGGATGTCATAAACTTTTGTTATGTATTACCAAAATTTATAATATAATTGATCCATAAATACTTCCAGAACACAGTCATCTAAAGGAAACAAAGGCCAACAAAAGCTTGAATATGGACCTGGAAACAAAGGCCAACAAAATCATCTCTTCTATACAAGAAGAATCACAAGAAACAAAGCATGTAAATGTCAAGCCCTAAATGCTAAATGGCTATATTCAAATTTACACAAAGGTGCTATCTCCAAATTCGCATATAACCAAATCTAAAAATAAATGTAGAATCCAGGTCAAAGCTTAATCCCTTCATTCGGCGTTCTCGCTACTCCGGTAAATTGCTCAATCTCTCCATCGATAACCACAGTTTGGATTGCAACAAACGAAAAACAAAGCCATGCCTTCCTCTCCTCTAGTTGTAGCCTGCAGAACGCATTATGATTGACCTCCATAGTGAACATTTATTGAAAAAACAAACTACTTGACCTATTCTGCATTATCTGCTAGCTATATTATACCGACAATAAATATGGGTCATAGAGATGCTTGTTAGTGCTAAGCATTGAGACTGCAGTTTGTAAATGTGCATCACCAGTTTGGTTTCTGTTTATCATTGCAGAACATTTTCAGAAGACATACAATAATGTAAACAAAACAACTTTTTAATTTGGATTTTGCAATGAAGAAAGGAAATCTTTAGCGTCATTGATGTTCCAAAATCCAAGGCAGGGAAAAATATCAATCAAAGATCATATCACAAAATTCTTATGTTACAGGTGTATAACCTAACCCTCCATTACTTAATATTATCGGTAAAGAGTGCAAAATCTTTTCATGCCATCTATGACATCCCTTAGTTGTCTTATATCATTTATGACCTTGAATATTAGTGACTGAATTTTCATGAGATTTCACAACAAAGAGATCCATACAGCGCTAGCAACTCCATGTGTCAATCTTCCTGACTT
>APFE031697646.1:8385-29609 GCA_000404065.3 Pinus taeda
ATGACCCTCCATGCGCTTTAAATAGAATTCTTGGACCAATCGGGTGTCAAGCCACAGATCAAGTGTCGGTAATACCGAGGAGAGAATGAACCGTCGGATCACTACATATCGTGACTGTCGGATTGTAAGTTACAAATATACATAGTAAAGAAACACACTTTACCTAACTCTATACTAGACCAAGTTATACTTAACTATTCCTATGTGTCAGAATATCCTAACAGAATTATTGTTCAGTTCTCATCTTGTCTTGGTTTCACACTAGCTTGATTGTAATATGTAGCATCTTCCAAGCTCTTGGTAAATTGACACACATTCCAAGCCAATTCAACACAATTATTTCGATTTGGGTTGAGGGGTATATTGATGCACAAGCATTATAGTCATCAGAGTCTTAGTTTCATCTCTAGTGTTTCTCCACTATCAGTAGGCCTAAACAGTACCCCAATGGAGTCACATAGGAACACAAGCATGACTCTGCTACTAGCGAGCCTGGTCAGTACCTGACGGAGTTATTTGCATTACCTCTCTATGCAGAAAGCCTTTCTCTTCTTTTTCCTTATTCATTTTTCATTTTTTCAAACTTTTTTCACTTTTTTATTTTTTATTTTTTTATTTTCATAACTGTGCATAGCACTTATTCATTTCAGAGGTGGAAGAGGGATCCCAACTTATTGAGAGCAGAAGAGGTTGTTCCAGTAGAGAAGCATTTTATTATACTTCTGACATGCGTGTTAAGGTTTTCCCCCTCACCTTACTCTACTTGACTAAGTTGATAAGGGTTAACCCAAAAATAACCGACTAGAGTAGGTGATACTAGTTAGTACGCAAGCATTGTGTTTTCACCAAGGTTCAATTTGAACAGTACATATTTTCCTTCTACATATCATGGACTAAAAGTAACAAGTTCCTCATATAAAGGCAAGATGACAGATAACCAAGTAGTGATAGTTGTACAAGCCCTCTTGTACTTTACCCAACTTGTTTCAAGAGTCATACATGGTTTCAGGCGAAACTAAATGATAAACGAAATGAGAAAAATAACAAACAAAAAATCAAAGCAAGAGCAGAAGCAAAAGTGAAAGCAAAGCGAGCAAGCAAACAAGCAAGCAAATAAACCAACAAACAAAGCAAGTAAGCAAGCAAACAAGCAAGCAAAGTGACTGAAAGCAAACACTACTCCTACTTGCTAACGGTGCATGGGCCTGATCATGTGAAGTGATATTTCCAATGCAGCCATCGACGCATTGGTTGACCCATGTTGGTGAAGGCTTGGTCCGCGAGAAACCTAGTTGTGTGAACCCGTAATAAAGAAATATATAACAATGAAGACAACCACACTTCGTGTTTCAAAGTACCCACAGGACTTAAGTGAGTGCAAGCGTGTGATGAGTAGTCCATGGACTTATCATGGTGTCATGCCACACTGCGTACAAATTTGAAGCATAATAACACTCTTGACTGTAACATGCAAGAAAACGAAAGAAAAAAAGATAACTTGCATCATGCACGCGTGATTGCATTGTAAGATTCCTCCAATGCATGAGCGATGGGATCGTGCAGTTAGAGTGGAGGAAGCATGATTTGTGTGTGAAATGAATCTTCAATGCATACAGATGAGTGATGAGGAGCCTTGGGTGATTGAATAGTTTCCTGATAGGAAGTGAGACTAACCCCAAGGGAGCGAGGACCTAACATAACCATCCGTTCGGGCTAAATTGGCTCAACAGTCTTAGGTGTTTCAACTTCATCATTAGATAGATCATCATATATTGATGGCTTCGAAAGATTGGCAATGATAGAGTCATGATTGTGATCAAATATGGGAGTAAATGAATCACAACCGCCATGATCCGAAAAATCAATGATTTCATCGACATGCTCATGATCAGATGAATCAAAGAGAGGGGTAGATGAAAAGAGAACAAACTCATCCTTTGTATTTCCAGAAAAGGAAGATAAAAGATGCAATGGATTTTCAATGAATTTCTTTTCCTCTCCATTGTTGAATGATGGACCAACATCCAGTGTGCCCTGTGAGTGATCAACAATGGCTACATCCGTGGATGAAGACACACATGCAAAATCATGGATGGCAGGTGCACCAAAGATGTTAGAAAAGAACAGAGGGGGCTCGGATAGAAGGGAGTCATCCTCTACTGAGTTTTGATGTTCAAGCTCCCACTCATACTCTTCCTGAATGACAATGCATGTTGGTTGTGCAACACCAACTCCGTTGTGGCGTGTTCCTTGTTCACAACAAGTAAAGAGTCTGGAATGGAAGAACATAAGACAACATCATCCAGAGGAATAGGTGAGTGCAAAGACGGAGGTTGTGGAACATAATGCATGTGACAACTCAATGGACTCACAACCAAATCTACATGAAAATTAAGCGAAGTGATGTTGGGAGGATGTGAAAGCTGAACAAATGTGTGAGAATGATCCTCAACATCACTCGGTAGTGGTGTAGCTGTTGGATGAGGGGATGGTGGACATTCAGTCAGGACAGTGTCTCCATCCACATGAGATTGCATAGCTCCCTTACTGGAGAATTTTCAGCAAGTCTTGATTTCAAACTTCTTCTTAAGACGAGAATATTTCTTAAGGCAATACTCAAATCGTACCCAAATATAGGAAAATTTCATCTCACTTGAAACTACAAGTCACGAAAGCGTTGCCAAGAATCCATGATCGATTCATGCGGAGCCTTCCATTGTTGTAACAGTTTTCGATCAAGATGGTATGGATCAAAATGATAGAAAGTGTCTTCAATAAGATCACATAAGTGCTCAAATGAGTGCATGCTGTCAGCTGGTAAGTTGAACAACCATCTAAGTGGAGATTCACGAAGTGTGTATGCAAGCAGCAAACTGGCCTGTTCGTTAGAACACCCATCTTCCTCATGAATCATGGAATGAAAGTCATATAAGTACTCAGGCTATGCCATTTCGCCTTCACCGTCATACATGTAAGTGGACAAGTGATCAAAAAAGTCCCTCGTGATGGTGACATATTCATGATTCGAAAAACATCATGGAGGAATAATAGTGCAAGAATTCATGAAAGGTATGCAAAGGTTCAAAATCGGATGAGAGGACACAACTTTTCATTTGTCCCTCCTTATAGCACCAGAAATGTTGTCGGTGTTGGACCCACCAACATGTTAGGGGATCTCCCCGGTAAGAAGTCCCAATTAGACCTTAAATCATTTGGTGTAGGAGCCCCAACAATGGGTCGTAGGGTAATGCCTTGACCACAATTTCGCACAGAGGCAAGTAAGATAACTCTGTTGGTAGCAATGGTGTGACAACTGCAGTAACACAAGGAAGGTGCACGAGAGGTTCTAACACACTGAGGGTGAGGTGAGTGTGCCCCTTGGAAGCCTGTAATAGTACTTGGCTTGGAAGGGAACACAGGAGTGAAGATGCATCAAAAGCTAGAAAGAAAGTTAGCGAGCAATCCAAAGTGATGGTTAAACCAACACATTTCAGAAAGATTTATACATACTTATACAGAATAGTCCATACATGCATGCATAAGCAAACACTACATATATCATTTATAGTCAACTAGATAACATAGAATACAATACAACATATGCATGAAACATGTTGGCTTTTTTATATTAAGAAGTGTAAGTTCCAGTCATACAATACATCCATGTCCAACCACTACTTCCAATAATGGAATGTTACAACCACAACTTCCTGCTCCTCCAAAGAGATGTACTAGCTCTGCACAGTGGAGAAGCCAAAGATCATTACAATACTGTCCAAGCTCTCTCTAAGATAGCCTTATCGGAAGCTTGGATGACCAAAATCCTATACAATGAGTTATGAGGTTCTATTTATAGCAAAGGGTGGGGTGATCCTTGACATTCCCCTTTGTGTTAGTTCATCTACCCTCATGACTTTTCATCTACTCTATGGTTGTGACATCCAACTATCAACACTTGAAATTCCACTTGACAAGTCGTTACACTACAATGCACATGTGCTCATGTGAGAAAAAATGGCTTGAGCAAGCCATGGAAGACATCACTGACACTCGGTTTGTGGTGGTGAGACAAAATCTTTGACATGATTGTGATGGCGAAGGTGGTGAGATGATCCCAAGCTTGGTCATCCATGATAGTGTGCATGCACCCCATGGTGACATCTTTCTTAAGCGAACCCTTTCCGTTGTTGCATCTGAGTGCATTGGTATGGCTCCTCCATCCAAATCGTCTGCTAGCATGTGCATGGTATTCTTGGGTGCAAAAAAATCAAAAACACACTAATGCATAGTGTCATGTGCATCAACTGTCAACTACATGTTCAGCTCCAGTTGGACTTACTTCTTGTCTTTGCCTTGGTGAGTGTGTCGAATAGGTGGGATCGCATGCATGTGTACAATGACATGCATGTTACTGCATTCCATTGCATGCGATCAACAACACTGCTTACCATTTCTACTCCATGCTAGCTGCTAGGATGGATCTTTAACTTGTATGGGCATAGTTTCATTCGTGAGTGCATGTTGCACCCACTATTGTTCCTGTTCCTGCTGCAACTCGTTTGTTTGTCTATGCAGTTCATGTTCTTCCTTGAGTTATTTCTTCAGTACATGCAAATCCTTCTTTGTTCCATTCTCTGTCTTTGCGGGATCTTCATGTCACACCGTCACCTTGTAGCCTAAGTCTCCAAAGTTGGTTTCATCACCAATGGATCTGCTTGAGCTTGCAATTTTGTTCCACCTCTGTGTTGTCAAAAACCTTTCTCTTCAATTCATTGCATCTGGTATGCTACCTTCACCTATTTTTCATGATGTTTCTCATTGTGATGCTACTGACATCATATCTTGATGTCCTTGTCTATTAACAACTTGGTGTCTTTGTGGGTAGGCAAGTCCATAGACACTTGATCGACTACATCCCCAAGTGTGCTCTAAATGATGTCTTCGACTCTACTCTCTGGGAAACCATTGTACCTATACTTCTAAGAGGCAGATGAATACCTGCGATACTTGGAGACATGGAAAAACTCATGGAAAGAAATCTATCAGTTGAAAACCAAAATAAACTTGAGAACTGACTTGCAACATATGTATGTGACTGATCATGAAGGTTGCGAAATTTTTGCCAGGAGGTTGGGAGACTGACTGCCAAGACTACGTAAGGCACAGTCTAGGCTACTTGGAGTTTGAATGACTATTGGAACTATGCAATGCATAGTCCATTCTAGCTACTAATTTCTAGAATTATGCAACGCGCAATCTCAGCTGGAAATGGTTGCAGGCTTAGTGACTGCATTACGCGGTTTGGGCTAACTATCAGTGTCCCTTAGAAATACATAAAACAGTCATGGAGGATAGTGCCTAGACATAAATGCATATTTCTAGAGAGGAAGACAGAGCCTTCCTTCCCCAGATTGCGCAATGCTATCTCAGTGAAGGCAAAGTCCGGGCTAAGGCTGCCCATACTCGCTGATGGGAAACTGAAAGAGAATGTGAATGTGAATGCATGGTGATACTGAGTGTAAGCATAAGTGAATGATTGTGCATGAAAATGGTGAATTATAGATTTAGAAAACGGAACAACATGCATGCGGGTGAGGCGAGTCTCTGAATCGGTGACTGTTCGTGAAGATTAGTTTCATGCATGTGACAATAGTGAGATGTTAATGAAAACTGAAATGGTGCTAGTAAAGGCTAGTATGTATCAAAACGATAGCAAGCGTTCACTGAGATCAAGTAGAGAAGGTTCACATGAATTGAAACAAAAAAGCGTCAGAAATGCAACACAAGACATAGAAAGTGGGATTACCCCAAAATAAATGAGTTGAATGTGCCGATAGCTCCTAGATGCGATGTGGGATGTGAGAGCTACAAGGTTGATGTGAGGAATGAGTTTTGCAGCATCCGATTGATGAATTTGATAAAACGAGGTTGTGATATGCATGCCACAAATCTAGGGAAAGCGACACTAGTGGGAGCTTTCTAAAACGATCCTTCCATGTAGCCTCCAACTGCCAAAAATAGATCCCTGAAACAAGGGATGCCTTTGCATGTTGCCTTGGGAGAAACAACTCATGCACGCAAGTTCATTTTGCTCTTTCCCGGAGGGAACCGTAAACTCAACTGCACATGGAAGAGGCTACTCAACTGCTGAGAGAAAATGTGCATTTCTAGGTGGGAGATGGGTTGGCTTCTCAAAAGATTTGCACAATTTCTAGGCAAAACAGCTGACTATTGCCCATATTTGCACAAATTCTGGGCTGAGTAGCCCAACTGGGAAGGATTGTGTAATTTCCTAGATGAAGCTTGCTTAGCAAAATTGCGCAATTCTAGGGCCTAGGAGGCTACCAGCTAGGATTGCCAATTTCTAGAGGGAAGGTTGGTTTCCCTCCAGATTTGCGCAAATTCTTGAAGGAACTGCTTAGCCTGCTACTGGACCAAGTCCGAATGAACAACTGGAGCTTGTGTACTTGACGAAGAAAGACATGTTGTTATGAAGGTTGGTAGGGAGGCTCCAAAATGAATCTAAGGAAACATTTTGGAGGATGGTTGTAGCCGCTACAACACATAGCTTGGTGTTTGATGCCATTCTATTGTAAATATTTTCAAAAACATGTGAAGTATATTCTCCTCCATTATAAGTTCTTATAGTACCTATATTAAGATGAGCTTCATTTGTAATCAAGAGATGAAATTTTTTAAACACATCAAAAATTTGTGATTTTTCTTTAAGAAGATAGACCCAACACATCCTTGAATAATCATCAATAAAAGTCAGTGTATATTTATTTCCAATAGTAGTTGTAATAGGCATAGGTCCACAAAAATCTGATTGTATGCGATTTAATTTCCTTGTAGCACTAGAAGTATAACTATGAAAAGACTGTTTGTGATGCTTCCCTAATATACAAGCATTACACAGAGTCAATTCTCTTGGAACTATTGGAAGTCCCTTAATCCCCTATTGTCTCATATTAATTCTAATACTTTCATAATTAATATCACCAAAGCGGGAATGCCATAATAAACTTGGTGACAAAGTATCATTTTACTAGACTGAACGATTAGTATTTAATGCAACATATGACATACCTTTCAACTTTAAAAATGTATCTTCTTCCATGCGAGTCATTACAATGTCATTGTTAGTTGCTCTTCAAATTTCCACTTTACTATCAAATATGTGTTTGGAATGTCCCTGTTGTCTTAATTGTATTAAGAGATAATAAATTCTTTTGAAACTGTGGAATGTAAAGAACATCATTTAAAGTATAATCTGCAAGTCTGGGAATCTTTAATTGAATATAACCAATCCATGATGGTTTGATTTGAGACTTATTAGTAAAATACACTACATCGTCAATATCATCACTGGATTTTTCAAACAAATATATTCTAAAGGTCATATGACAAGTGATACCTTTTTCTAAAATCCAACTATCATGCCATGAAGAAAATGAGGTACAAAATATATCTTCCATATTAAAATTACAATGAGAAACAATATAATGTGCATTCTCAGAAAACTTCCCTTTTTCTTGAATTAGTTGATTTTTCTTTTCAAGCACTTGTTCTCTTCTTTCATTAATTTTCTCCAAGGGAATTCTATAATTTGGAGCAGTATATCCAATTTTACCACATCTAAAGAATTTTATAGTTGTTTTCTCAGAAATATTTCTTCGTTGATCATTTTTTTTTCTATCTCCCTAATTATCCCCCCCCGCCTTTATAATTCTTCCTACCTCGTTCTCTTCTACCCTTACTATTTTTGACGGATTCTTGTTGAGGTTTTTGGTATTTTTGAGCAATACATATTGTTTTAGTATTAGAATTGCGTAACGTTTCTTTCTTGACAAAACCTTCTCTATTTTTGCAATTTTTCCTACTAATTTGTCAAAATCTCAATCTTTTAAGTCCCCACTAGCTTGGAGAGATTCCAAATAGTGTGAATAACTAGGGTAAAAGGATTCTATAAAAGTAGTAAGCTATAGATAACTTTGACTCCAGTAGATTCAATTTCATAATTGATGTCTTTAGTTTAAGAAGAAAGCTCTAATGGATCATCATATTTTATTTCTAGATTAAACAACCTCAACAATAACTGTATTATCTCCAATTCAGAATGTGAATAATAAAGCTCTTTCAATTTTGTTATTGCATCATGTGTTGTTTTACATTGAATAATGTATCTATTTACCTCTTTTGAGACTAGAGTGGAAATTAAAAAATAAAATTTATTATCTTTACTCTCCTAGATCACTAACTTTTTTTCCTCATCAAGCATTTATGGTGCATTACCTCATTTTCCCTCACAAAATCCATCCCACATATCATTAAAAATAAGTTTATGTTTTATTTGTTTGTACCACTCCTCATAGTTTTCCTTTCCTGAAAGGACAACGTCAACAAAAGATATCAAAGAATTAATTTTTGCAATAAAATAGGCAGTCAAAATTGTGATTATACTCAACTCTTTTTGAAAAAATTTACTTTTCTTGTTTGACCCAGCGCAAATTTTACCTAACTCTTTTTGAAAAAAAATCCCTTTTCTGTTTCGACATCACAAATTTTACTACTAACCAATAATAATTAACTATAAAATAAACATATCATAATGGAGTTGTCTATAATGCGACTTTTTGGAGATTCCGGTGACGGAATCCGGCGGAAGAAATGAGGTTAAATCTTGATTTTTAAGCAGTTAAAATGGTTTTTTAACTGCATATTTGGAATCAGCGCCCTGAAAAACCCCTGGGAGCCATTGATTATGCAGAAACTAGCTTTCAAACTTTGGGTTCCAATAAATTGCTGCCAGATTTTGACCGGAAAAATCAGCCAAAAAAACTTTCAAAAAATCGCATTATAGACTACTACTATCATAATACAATCAATCTGACAAATGCTAACGACATCCCACAACCTTGCAACCACTAGAGGACGATAATATTTGGCGAATGCCTTGCAACCACGATCAAGGATTAGTCATAGGAATAAATCACATATGAAATAAATTGTCAAGAACCAACGGAAATCAACGGTGAGGAACCAACAGTAAAAAAACATTTGACAGAAATCAATTGTATATTTATTTTTTAATTCCTCGGATCAAAATTTCTATTAATTGTTTTCATATTTTAATAGTTCTAAATGATAATATCAAAGTTCATGATACTGTTTTTAGCACCCGTCCAAATATTTATAAATGTGATGGCACCCATTTTGGATCAACTAAGATTTACTTCTACCCGATGATGGGTGGTGAATCCACCAAAAACATTAGAAAATGGTAAATCTCCAAATAATAAAATTCCAAAAAATCACATTCACGAAAAAATGAAATTTTGTCGTTTCCAATTAAAATGGAACTTTGAGATAATGTTTAAAATAACACAATGAGAAAAGAGTTAAAACTATATCATTTCATGTTGTTTATACTAATTTGATACCACTATCATCTACTAGATATTGAATTTTATATATGTTATCATATTTTTTATTATTATAAAGATCGTTCAATCCAAAATAAAGCTGGAAATAGATTAGATTTTCTCATTTAATGATATGCTTGTATCCACTCTTTATTCACTTTTCAGGTTTGTTTTAATTTCCAAGGCTTCATATTAATTGTTGTGATGTGTTTACATGGGTAACATGGTAGTTGTTGTGGCAGGTTTTCTATGAACTTTGTAAATCAAAATTGTCCCGTAAAATTTTCTTGGTCAGCGCATCATAAATACTTCAATTTTGATGACGCGATTTGAATGCATTAAGCACCATGGCCTGGATGGAGAGCACCATCCTTGCCCTTCGATATTCGACGACTGAAGGTGAGTTTACCGGTTGAGCCTCCGGATTGTCTTAGATGGAGAGCACCATCCCTGCCCTTCGATATTCGACGACTGAAGGTGAGTCTAGCGGTCGAGCCTCCAAATTGTCTTACTTTTTGTAACGACGATCGACTATTTGTCCTAGAAGGAGAAATTATTTTAACATCTATGGGGCAAAAGATAGCTTATAGGAAAATTTTCTTCTTTATCTGCTAGATGTATTTGGTCATTTTTCTGTGAAGCTTCAAAATAAATGCTCCAAGCTTCTCGACAAACCCCTTGCTAAATAGATTATCCAAAGAGCTAGCTGCCAGCATATATGCATAATTTTCCCTGTCGTCTTTAAAGACCTCACATTCTAAAATGAAATGTTTTTCTATTTCCACTTTTCCGGAAGAACAAAAAATACATACCCTTTCCTCCCACACTTCCTTTGGCCTTTTCCAGCACCATGTTTCACAATGGAGTTGATGAGAATTAGTCCTTAACTGAGCAATAAGAATTTTGACTCTCCAAGAGATATTAGCCTCTATGTATTCTTTTGGTTGATGACTATGAGCGGGATTAAACACTTCAATATAGTAATTTTTCTTTTTTCCTAGCTCCTTATCCCAAGTATGCTTGTGGAACTTTTCCATAACAAAAGATTTTATCTCTTTGTTGTTTATGGGACACACATTCAAGAAAATACCCCATTTACTAAACCATTTCTTATTTTATTGCATCTAAGTTTTTTTGCTCTTGCACAATATATCATTAAAAACAACCGTAGGCTATCTACCCTCTTCCATTTGCTCAATTGTTTTAAATACCTTATGACTCGCACCATAGAAATTGCTTCAATAGGAGAAGTTCCTATTTCACTCAACAATATATCATAAGGAACTGCATTTTTAATCTTAAATTTGTTTTTAATCAAATGCTTCTGAATTTTATCAATTTTTCTCCACTACTTGTCAGCTATACTGCTGGCCCATAGTTCACAACCATAAGGATCACCGGAATCACTAAAATCCCAAAAAGAGTTTGAGTGGTTTTCCAGTGCCATAACTCTGCCTCTCTACACTTATTTTGAAAATCATAAAATGCTTTCCAACCCCCCAACATTCTTTTCTTTCTACAACCATTCCAACTTAGATTTTTGTTGAAGTTAATTCTGAGGTATTTGTAATCCGAAACTTCTTCCAGAAAGTTTCCTTCAAAGTAGAACTTATGGTAGATATGTTTTCTTTTCTTAGAGAAGACCACTACTTTCATTTTGTTGATATTGACTTGCATCCCCACACTTCTACAAAAATTCTCAAGGGATAGTAAGTGCTCTTGCAAACCAAGAGTTGATTTAATAATTAGAATAAGGTCATCTACATACAAAATAAGCCTTATAACAAACTTTCCCAAATAGATACCATCGCACCCTTGTGAATTTAACCACTCCTCAAACTTGTCGATATATAAACCAAAAAGGCTAGGAGATAGTGGACAACCTTGCTTGACCCCGATATCGCTTCTAAAAATTTCAGAAATGCCTGCTGAAGTCCTAATTTTGACTTTTACCTCTTCATATAGCCTATTCACAACTACTCTCAAATGTTTAGGAACCCCAAGTTCCTCCATTCTTTGCCAAAGCTTATCCCTAAGAATCGGGTCAAACGCTTTTCTAAAATCAACAAAGTAACAAAAGACTTCTTCCTTTTTCTCTCAAACATTTTCAATGATGTGACTTAAATTTATACAATGATCAATTGTGGAATGTTTAGATCTAAAACCTATTTTCCCTTTAGCACGCTTATCTCTTTTTATTTCCCACTTTCTAATTTTGTTTTCTAGCATGCTTTCAAATAGCTTTGCAAACAAATGGTTTATCATGATGGTCCTATAATTGGAGGGATTATTGATGTCACTGCTCTTGAAAAGAGGTATTTCCAGACTACTTGTCCAATCTATGGGGATCCCTTGTTGTATGATGTTGTTGAAGATTTTTTTAATGTGGGGTGCAAGAATCTTTGAGCCCCACTTTAGATATTCTGCTTCGAGTTCAACTAAGTCTTTTTCTTTTCCAACAACCAACTTCTTGATACCCATCTCTACCTCTTGTACCGTGAAGAGTTTAGTATTAGTGTTGACCAAGGGGGGAGGTCAACCTTGGGAACCCGCTTATAGAGTTGTCTTGCATAGTAAAACCATTTATAAGATGTAATATTATTTCCAATTTGTATCTTTTTCGGTTGGAGCTCCTTCCAAATAATTTTGGATTATTTTTCCCAAGGAAGATTAGTTATTCCCTCCTTAAAACCGTGAAATTGACCTTTTTCTTGCTTAATAACTGCTTGTAAGTTTTGAGCTTTATGTTATCCTTGTTTGACTCTTTCCACATTTTCCTTGCTTTTTTTCATTCCTCTTCAAGCCAAGCATTAACCGGAAAGAAATTTGTTTCAGACTTCTTAATTTTTGCTCTTTTGCACTTTGCAAGTGCACATTGAATTAAATGTGTTAATTCATGACTATGAAGGCTGTGAGTTGTAATTTTCTCCTTCTTGAATAGCCTCTCTAGCATCATTTTGAAGGTATTACAATTTTCTAGGGTCAAATGAATTATGCCCTGTGGGAGATTTTGTTGGACATTCTGAAATTTTGACTTTAATTGTTTCTTTCCAATCCAAGAGAAACATATTTAAATTGGCTTGTGATCTGATTTCAAGTCCCACAGCTGATCTCCAATCAAAACTTCCTCCATTTTCTCACACAAACCATGCGAGCAAATTACATAATCTACCACACTTCCTCCATTGTTTACAAGTGAAATTATTGGACCTTTCCCATCTAGGCAAGCCATTACAAACGACTAAATTAAAGGTCCCACACAGAGTAAGAAATTTTTCACCAAAGAGATTGCAACCCTTGTCCTATTAAATGCTTTCCCACTGATGATTAATTTCTTCTACAAGCCAAATAGGGTCACAATCATCTTTACAACAAAGAATGCTAGCTTGCTCACTTGTAGTCCTAGCATTGAAATCACCCACTATAAGGACTTCACCTAGCTACAAATATGTTGCAGTGTCTTCTTTTAAGGCTGCAAATGGATATTTTTGGTCAAGACCTCTACCTTTGTAGATTTTTGAATCCTGTGACACAAAATAGTATGCTGCAATTCTGATGTGGTTTCCATTTTCTGATATTTTTAACCAAATGAATTGCTTATTTTAGTATTCTTTTTCTAACTAAATGAGACAACCTTCTTTCTCCCTTACTAAAACCATGATACCCCCATGCTCTTTTTCATGCCCTGCTTTGTTGTTCCACATTTCCATCTTCGAGTTTCCTTCAAACAAAGGTGTTTTGTACCCTTCATCCTCATGTGTTTCTATGAGGAAAATTATGCCTCTATCTTCCGAAATAGGCCCTAACCTAGGTCCTTGTCTCCATGGGTAACCTCTATAGAACAAACTAATATTAAGGAAACCTAGGCGTGACTTGATTTTTATTTATTTTTACATGCAAGACTCACATTTGAGTCTTTGTCCCTGCTTTCCCATACTGACTTTGCCTTCTGATTTCCTGTTGAAGAGTTTGTTGCCTCTTATTTATTACCATCTTGCTGCTTTGTTTTGGAAGGAGGTCCAAATCACGCTATCACATCTTTGCCTTTATAAATCCATTCTCTCTTGCTTTTATCTCTTGCTGCCCTAACCTTTAAAATTTCCTCCCTTGTTTCATATTGTTGTTTTACGATTAGATCTTCTTCTAGGAAAAACAAGAACCCCTCAAGAGATGTTTCTTGCTTAGAACTATATATTTATCATGCAAGCTAGGCATAATTACTTTTATGGGTCTGGATCTCTCCATGTTAAACTTACCCACCCTCCATGCTTGACATATTTGTCCTTGCCATAGCAACTTGTCTTTTAAGAAGTCTCTTGTAAGCTCAAGAGTACATTCATTTTTTCCATAGTCTTTCACCCCTTTAATAATCATGTTTTCTGCCCTATTGGTTTTTTCATTGCCTTCACTATCTTGCACGTTGTCAACCTAAATACTTGTTTTTTCTTCCTTATTAGCACAATTGCAAATAAATTGAGCCCAAGTTTTGAAAACTTTGGTGGAATCTCGTTTCGTTTATTCTCTTCTGTTCTCTTCATGGTTTTTTATTTGGGCAATCATTTTCCCTTTATCCTAGAAATATTTCACATTCACCACCTTTGTACTTTCCACTACATATTTCTTTATGTTTTGTACATCTGCCTTCATGCATCGTCATTCTGTCTTCCCTATCATGAGAGCTTCCTATAGCAATGCCACTTGTTCTTTTAAAACTTTATTGCTTTATGCTAAAGCCTTGTTCTTAGTTGTTATTAAATGAATTTTATGATCTCTTTCCTACCCTTTAGCTTCTAAAACCTCCAACCATTGTTTTGCATTTAACAATTCTTTCACATAAATATCATATGAGCACGTCAAAGGTTTGGATGTGAGGCTAGTGTATCAGTAAATTCTAGTATATTGATAATAATTTACGAGCCTTTGCCTATTTACCCATTTTAATAAAAATAAAATTTTAATTTTCTATAATTAAAATTAAAAAAAATAATAGTAATGAATTTTAAGAAATAAAAAAATCACTATATATATATATGAATTTGAAATTAAGAAAAAATAAAAAATAAATATATATATATATATCTATTATATATATATATATATAACTAAGAGAGAATGTAATGACTCTTTCTAGGCATATAATGTTTTTTCAAAATTGTATTCCCAAATTTAGGGCAAAAAAAATCATTTTGTATATTAGTTAGACTTGCTCATTCATATATATAGAAAAAATAATTAGGAAAAATAAAAAATATATAGTTAATGTAATATTAAATTTTGAATAATATCGTTGGCTATGTCAATTAGGGTTATCTCATGTGGTTGCAAAATCTAGTGCCGTGATGACATATAATGCCAACAACCTCACTCTAGCCATGATGGGCAACCTCACAATGTTTTCTCTTGGTAGGTTATTAACCATGGATATTTACCTCCATTTTACCATAGAGGCTCTTAGTGTGTAAATAGACTTTGGTAAATGACATGTGCCAATACCATGACTTATCAATTTTAGATGCCAAGAAACCATAACTCACTTTAAATCACATTTTTTAATATAACATTTGAAGTAGTAGTAGTAGGAGGGAAGTGCCCTTGAATGTTATCAAGCCATGCGATCACCAAAGAGATTAGCTATCCAAGTTGGTAAATAATTTAGCCATGAGATAGCCCAATATGCCAACAATTTAATGCAGGTGGATATTGGTGGCTTGCTGCTTATTCCACCTGGACCCCCAACACTGTCTCTTTCATTTTTTCGGTTTCCTTAATTGTAGCTCAATTTACTATTCTTGGCAGTTTTGCGAGTCCTAAACTTCTGAAGCCGTTTTGAGGCCCTAAACGAAATTTTAAGGGAAAATGGAGAGACCTAAAGATTTTTAAATTGGCTTGCCAATTTTATTTTGGCCTCCTCTTTGAGATCTTCAAAAGGAGTTATTATGATAGCCAAACAAAGATCACATGCCAAAGTTACAACCCTAGGAATTTGATGTACCAATTTACCCAAACGGGGCCCATAGTTTTGGCACTTCATCTTGTAGGGTTAGGTTTTTGGATGTTTAGGGTTTTGAATTGTTTTTCAATACTAAATAGGCCTTTGAACCTCATTGTAATATAGTTTAGAGGGATGTAGCCGCCACATCTCTTCTAAAAAATAAGCTACCATTGCCTGAGCTAGTTTATTTCCATTTTGTTTGTAAGAATATTTCAATATTATGATATTAATGAAATGAAGTGTTATTTCTGCTTCATTTATGTATTTATGGTTATATGTGTAATTTGTTGTGTTCCTATTTAAGTTCATATCACAATTGCTTGACTTTTACTAGTAAATAATTTGATTTATCCCATCTCTATCAAATCCATTAGCTTGATTTATCTCTTTAGATACTCTTTCGATTTTCCTCGAGTTAATAAAAAATCATAATAAATGCACATTTTCTACTTTCTCATAAAAGTAACTAGATTGGCCAAATCTCTTTAGTATTAAGTTTGCTTCCATTATTTTTGTGTTCTCTCCTTCCCAGTAGAGGTTCGCACCACCATTATGAGTTCAAATAGCATCTCCTTGATGTATTCACAACACCATATTCCCTATCATTAGCATCATTTTCCTATAGTCCTTCATTATCTTTATGGAATTCTCATTGCTCCATTCATCCATAATCAACATCATGCATAATCTAGTTTAGGTCAAATTGAAGACGAATACTCATTTAAGCATAACTCTATTAATGTCTTGTTGGATTGATTAAGTATTTTACGTTAAAGGCTCTTACAATTTGTCTTTTGGTAAGTAATAAATCAAAATCTTTATAAGGCCATTGTTACTAGGTTGAATATCTCAAGGCACAATTGCATATTGTGAGTTGACTAGAAAATAAAAATCCATGCTAAAGTTGTACAATGATGCACTTGAAAAGGTTGAATATTGTAGGAAATTTCAAATGTTATTGAAAGCTATTGTTCAAAGTTGCTAACTTGTTAATAATTGCCACTTTATATCATGTAGTATTTCTAGAATATGAAAATTTTACTTGAAATAATTACAATTTATAAAGTCATAAGATACTAATAATAATAAGTTAGCTTTGATATTTTGATCAAATCATTGTAGGGAGAGAAAAGACACCAAAAATTGATCATGAAGACTGTGATAAAAGACATAGTGAATATTTAACCTTTATTCCAAGGGTAAGAAATGAAAAATAGCATTAGACTTATGCCCAACCATCAATAAGAATTTTAAGCTAAACAAACGTTGCATTTGAAAATTTGCTTGTTTTCCATGAAATTGCAATGATGGGGATCAATCTCTGTCATATTAGGAAGCCAATAGATGATGAATATATGACTACTTTTTTGATACTACTCTTACCACCATCATTTGATTCATTTTTTGAGTGATTGCATCTGCTTGGGGAGACTCAAAAACTTATGCTTTCATAGCTATGAACATTTATTCTATAAAAGGAGAGGATATTAAATTAGAAAAGGCATCGACTTCATCAACCATATAGAATGAATTCAATGCATGGTGCAAAGGTAAAGGAAACACGAAAATGGTAGCAATGTATCTAAGCAATGTATGTTTAGCTGTTATTATTGTGATAAATCTAGACACTTCAATAGAGGTTATTTACAAATATAATATTACTTGTTAAGAGGTTAAAAGAAATCAAGACATGTAAAGTTGTTAGTGGAGATAGGGAAGAAAAATAACTCACTCATTTTTCATTTTTGGCTTCACAAAATCAAGCAATAAAATGTATAACCTTGTATTTCAATTCAAACATATCTCATCATTACACATTTCACAAGAACTAGTATGTAAGCTTTGTTGGACATAAGAACCATAAATAATTGACTTACTATCTATGTGTGATGCTCATGTTACAATAAGCAATATTTTAAGTTATACTTCAAAAAAAAACTTTAGCCATCTTTAATATGAGTAATATATTAAGTTAAAAATAAATATAGTTCTAATAATTATAATAAAAAGATGAAACGTTTTCACCAACAGAGATTTGATTAATCTCATTTCTTTGGTATATCAAAATTTAAGATGGATCTATTCTCCAACAAAGTGAAAGCAATGTAGCCAATGCATCATGAATCCATAATAAAGATAAAAAAATTTCAATTATATATAGTCACGTTGTTAAAATCAAAATCATAAAAAATATTATATAACTTATATTATTATTATTATTATTATTAATTAATAATTAATTACAAAAAATTATTATATTATTAAACATATACATTTAGAAAACATCGAATGAGATTCTTAACCATGGAGATTTACCTCCACTTTACCATGAAGATTCTTGATCTATAAATAGACTTGGTTACATTACCATGGGTCAATACCATGGATTTTCAATACCACATGCCCAAGAAACCATAACTCATTTCAAATGACACTTGTTTATATGACATTTTTTTAATTAATCAATTTAATTAAAATGGAAAAAAGACATAACCACATTGGAGATAAATCTGAACCTTTAACTTGTGTATGTTATCATGAATATTATAGAATATTCCATGGATGTTATATCCATACCATCCACCTAATAATTATTGATAATTCAAATTAAATTTTTAAAGCTTATTTCAAAGACAAAGCATATGATTTATTTGTTATATTGATTTGTATTTTTTTTTCTTTTATGGTATCATAGAAAGTTGCTATAATATGTATTCCTTGAAGAAGATCATAAAATTTCATTTGCACTATTTTTACTAATAATTTCATAATTTTACATAATATTGAAAGTGATTTATATTAATCAAAAAGGTATATTTTGCATAATATCTCCCCTAGCCTCCACCCTTACCATCACTGTTATGAAACTAGCTCACAAAAAGATAGATCAATGCCTTAGAATTCAGCCTCTTCTTGGGGGCAACCTCCTTTACATTACACAAATGAATGATTCCTTCATGATTCAAATGACAAAACCACCTTTCTATATATAGGAGTCTAAGGAGTCACAATATAACCCAGCCGACCTAACAATAATAATATAAAGCCACAAAAATAACAATAGAGGGATTCTATGGGGCACAATACTAACAAGATGGGGACAATAGGGGGACAAAAATATTAATAAGGGATACAAATACAATAGTAATGGAGTAATAACTAGTATTCTAGGGACCTAACATGCCCCTCTTCTTCAAAAAAGTGTTGTCCGCAACGCTTGAGTAGTTATGGATGCTTCTGTATAAAATTCTCATCCTCCCATGTGGAACCTTTAGCAGATAATTTCTTCCACTTGATGAGATACTCCGAAATTGATTGATTTCGTAGTTGTCGAGTTCTTGTTTCTGTGACTTCTTCCGGTTCCAATATAATGTTTTCTTCCTCGTCAAGTTTTGGCAATATTGTTTGAACTGGGAGTTCGTCACCTATAACCTTCTTTAAACATGAAACATGGAAAATTGGGTGCACTCGAAAAGCTGCAGGAAGCTCCAATTTATATGCCATAATACCAATCTTTGGCAACACCTTGTACGGACCATAATACTTTGGTGATAATTTATTATCCTTCTTAGCTTGCTTGAGGGACATTTGTTTATATGGTTGTAGCCATAGGAATACCTAATCACCTACATCAAAACTTCTTTCGCTGCGATGTTGATCTTCCTGTTGTTTCATTCTATTTTGTGACAACACAAGGTTATACTTTAAGAGTTGGAGGACTTGTTGTTGATGCTCGATGTGATGTTCCACTGCTTGAACCTTAGAATTTTCTTTGAAATATGATGTGATGGATGGTGGCTGATATCCATAAAGTGCCATAAATGGGGTCATTTTTGTTGTTGTATGGAAGGAAGTGCTATACCACCATTCAGCCAGAGGCAACCATTTGACCCATTGTGTCTATTTATCAGATACAAAGCAATGAAGATATCCTTCCAAACATTTGTTAAGTATCTCAATTTGCCCATCAGATTGAGGATGATAAGATGAGCTATGAGCTAACTGAGTACCGAGACAAGAAAATAATTCTGTCCAAAAATTTCCAAGGAAAATGGAACCTATGTCACTTACAATAATCTTTGGATTTACATGTAGCTTTTGAATTGTTTCCATAAATGCAGTAGAAACTGTACTGGCTTTAAATGATGTGATAATGCACAAAAGTGTGCATACTTGGTAAGTCTGTCAACTACCACCATGATGACACTCTTTCCCTCAGACTTGGGTAAACCTGTGACAAAATCCATTGAAACCTCCTCCAACGTTGGCTTGGAATGGATAAAGGTTGTAATAGACCCGGTGTCTTAATTGTTTCAACTTTATTTTGTTGGCAAACCAAACATTCCGCCACAAAGTTTTGAATATCTGATTTAAGGCCATCCCAAAAAAATTCCTTCTTAACCCTGTGGTAAGTTTTTAAAAATCCTGAGTGCCCTCCTAAGGGAGAAGTGTGCAATTCCATAAGAATCTTTTGTTTTAGCTGGGAATTCTTACAGAGGTATAAGCGATCTTTGTACCATAACGAATCATTTTACCAGCTAAATGTATCAAACGTATTGGAATCTTGTTGTAATCTTCGAATAAGTGCCCACACTTCTTCATCATTCTTCCATTCCTCCCTTGCTTCGTTTATCCAATCTGGTTGGATAATAGAAATGGCGCACAACAATGCTTCCACATCCTCATCCTTTCTTGAGAGTGCATCTGCCACCACATTTTGCTTCCATTTTTTGTATGATTTCAAAGTCATAACCCAACATCTTTGTGACCCACTTTTGTTGCTCTTCAGAGGATAATCTTTGTTCTAAAAAGTATTTAAGGCTATCATGATCCGTTTTTACCTTGAAGTGTCTTCCCATTAGGTAGGGTTACCCATTTCTTAAGTGCATGGAGTATTGCCAACATTTCCTTCTTATAAATAGCTTTGTGTAAAAAACTTTCCCTTGATTGGACGACTTTCAAAAGCAATGGGTCTTTCATCTTGCATTAGAACAACACCAATTCCATTTCCTGAAGCATCACATTCCACAATAAAGGTTTTTGTGAAGTCCGATGTAGCTAAGGCCGGTGCTTGGCACATTGCCTCTTTAAGATGTTCAAAGGCCTTTGTTGCTTCCGGAGTCCATGAAAATGCATCTTTCTTCAATAATGTTGTTAGAGGTGCTGCTATTCTCCCATAATTCTTAACAAACTTGCGATAATACCCTGTCAACCCGAGAAATCCTCGCAAATGCTTTATGGATGTGGGGATTTTCCATTCCTTAATGGCTTTAATTTTGCTAGGGTCTACCTTAACTCCTTCATGAGATACAATATGACCCAGATATTCCACCTCTTGTACTCCAAAGAAACATTTGGATCTTTTTCCATATAATTGTTTCTCCTCCAATAGTTGTAGCACTCTATCAACATGTTCAACATGATCCTTCCAAGACTTGTTGTAGATTAGTATATCATCAAAAAATACTAACACAAATTTTCTAAGGAAGGGTTTGAAAATGGAATTCATCAAACCTTGAAATGTAGAAGGTGCTTTGGTAAGGCCAAAAGGCATGACCAAAAATTCATAATGACCCTCATGAGTTCTAAATGTTGTTTTCGGAATGTCTTCAGTCTTCATTCTGATTTATATTCTAAACAAAGGTCCAACTTGGTGAAGTAAATTGATCCATGCAATTCATCCAGTAATTCATCAATGACAGGAATGGGAAACTTATCTTTAATAGTGAGCTTGTTGGGCTCCCTATAATCTGGACACATGCACCATGATCCATCCTTCTTGTGCACCAATACTACTGGAGCAGAGA
>APFE031697647.1:0-10585 GCA_000404065.3 Pinus taeda
GTAAGGGCAAACTTGATGCCTTCAAAAGCTTGTTTAGCTTCCACTGTCCATTTAACTTTAGAATCCTTTTTCAGCATGTTGTTAAGCAGTCTGCTCAGCTCAGACAGGTTTGGGATAAACCTTCTTAGAAAGTTGATTTTCCCCAAAAAACCCTGTAATTCTTTTATATTTCTTGGATGGGGCATTTGTTGGATAGCCTGGATTCTGTCTGGGCCAATTCTGATACCATCTTTGGAAATAATATGACCCAATAGTTTCCCTTCCTCTAGTCCAAACAATGATTTTTTAGGGTTCAAGGAAATTCCATATTTCCTGCATGTTCTAAATATCTGCCTCAGATGTTTTAAGTGGTCTTGGTCAGATTTTGAAAAAGGTGTGAGATCATCCAAATAGATGACCAGGAAGTCATGGATCTCTTTGGAAAAGGCAATGTCCATTGCTCTTTGAAATGTAGCTCCTGCGTTTTTCAAACCAAAAAGCATTTTGACATATTTAAAGGTCCCCCATGGGGTTGTGAATGCATTTTTGTCCTGATCATCAGGATGGACTAAGATCTGATTGAAGCCTGAGAAGCCATCAAGCAAGGAGATCCTAGAAGCCCCTACTACTCTCTGTAGGATGTGATCCATCTTGGGTAGGGGATAGTTGTCTTTCAGTGATACTTGGTTGAGGTTTCTCAGATCTACACAGAGCCTAATTTCCCCGGTTTTCTTCCTTGTAGGGACCAAGTTTGAAATCCAATCAGAAAATCTGATCGGTGCTATTATGCCTGCTTTGAACATTTTCTGTACTTCTTGCTCCATTGCTGGAAGGAGCATGGGATTAATTCTCCTCAGTTTTTGTTTAAAGGGCTTTTGATTCGGCTTTAGTGGGATAGTGTGCTGTATTACAGAGGTATCATAGGATTTTAGGTCCTCATAACTCCATGCAAATACATCTTGAAACTCCTTAAAAAGGTCAATGTATTTGGGCTTTTGGTCAGGAGGTAATGCAGCAAACAGTTTTATGATTTTGGGCTTCTCAACTGTCCCAATGTTATGTTCCTCTATAGTAGTGTTTAGGGGCTGCAATTTTGGTTTATTGGGAACATCGTTGGAGTCAAAAATGTCTTCCAGAGGGGCTAAGCCTATTGGAAGAAAATTGTCCTTTAATTGTAGCACCTCAGTTTCATATTCAGCTATGTCCTCATTTTCAAGCTGTTGAATTTCTTGTATGTTGTGTTGGTTGAAGATTGTGGGGTGTAGTATTTGATTGGCTGTATTGGGTGATATCACTTGGTAGTTGTGTTCACCATGTATTTGTGATTGATTTTCTGTCTTTAAGTTTTTGAGATTGACTTGCTGACTCAGTGTCTATGTTTAGACCTGAAAATTCTTCTTGTAAAGTCAGAAAATTGTTAATTTGTGTGTCATTGTCAAACACCTGCCAGTCCTTTACATTGTTTGGGACTGATGGTCTGTGTTTTACTTCAGCTGTAAAACAGTGGTGGGGCTCAAAAGGGAGCTTGCAAGTACTTGCAAACGTGGCTAGACTATGAGCATGAAGGTTCTGAGTCCTAGGAACTTTGGTAATCTGGAGCTCAGTAAAAGACTTTAGTAGCTCAGTGGCAGCCGTTCTGTAGGACCTGAGTCTTTTGTCATTGGTGACAAAATTGCCTTTGACCTGTTGGATAACTAAGTCAGAATCCCCTAGGATTGATATTCTTATAGCTTGTAGGGATTGTACCAACTTGAGGCCTAGTAGGAGAGCCTCATATTCAGCCATGTTGTTGGTACATTTGAAGTTTAGTCTGTAGGCTCTGCCTTCTGCATGACTGTTTTGTTTGTTATGCACCCATACTCCTGCTCCTGCCCCTAATTTGTTAACTGACCCATCAAATTCTAGAAACCATAGAATGTCCTTTTCTAGGGGTGTTTGAATAGTGTCTCTGTGGTCTGGATTTGCGAGTTGGAGTATGGGTTGTTCTTTCAGTTTGGCTTTTATTGCATCTTCCTCCCTTGGTGGAGTTATCTTGGTTTCTTGAGGAGTAGATTGTTCATTTGATTCCTGGTCCTGTTTAGGTGTCTTTATTTCATCATCATTTGTTTTGTTTTCTTGAATACTTGCATCATTTGATTCAACCAGTGTTTGTATGGCAGGATTTTCTTGTTTGACAGGTTGGTTTGTTTTCATTATCTAGGTTTCTTCATTGTTTTTGTTACCCATATTGTCATTAAAAAGGATATATGAGTCTATGTCAGAATGGACAGCATATATAGAGAAGTTTTGAGGCTTCTCTATAGTGCTGACCATGTATTTCATCAGAGACTCTCCATACAATCTCTTGGGTTGGCCAAAGACTGTGATAGTAGCGTAAGACATGTCTAATTGAAGAGACCCTTGAAGTTTAGCTCCCCATGATCTTGACAATAACATCCCATATTTGGGTGGGATATCAACAACAACTACATCCATCAAGATTGTTTTGTTAGGGTATTGAACTAGGGATACACATAAGTCTTTTATTAGGCCTAGACATTTAACCTGGCTGGAATCAAATGAGAACAGGTCCTTGTATGGCCTGGTAATATCTAAATTCAGCCTTTCCATGACAGATTTTGGCATTAAGTTATGCGATGCACCTGAGTCAAACATTGCATTGTGTAATATTTTGTAATGTACATGCAAGCTGACATAAAAGGGTAGGATGCCTGAGCCTGCTATTTTTCCATCGACCTCTGGGCCAAACAGTAATTCTGGGGTGTCATCCAACACATTTACATTGTCCACATTGACATTGTCTTTGTTTGGAGTGAGTTGGAGGGACTTCTCAATCTGCTGTTTATAGATTTCATTCTTGGCTAGCTCTGCCAGAGGGATGGCTATTTTTAGTTTTCCAATTTCAGCTTCCAAGTCAAAGGGTTTCTCAGCTTGGATTTTAGTGCTATGGGTGAGCCCCTTTTATTTATTTGGTAAGGTTTCCTCTTGATTTTGGGGCTTATGCTTCTCAATCACCTCTTGAGGCCTTTTGTTTGGATTGGGATGCACAGATGAGGTAGCTAGTAAGTTTGGTGTATGCTCAGTAACTTCTTCAATGGTTACTTCCTTTGTGAGTGCATTGGTTGTATTCTTTGGTTCTGTTACTATGGCACTATTGGGCTGCAGTCTATCCTTAGTTTTCTCAGGATGTGTTATGTTTACAGTTCTGCTTCGTAGTTTGTATTGTTTGTGGACCTCATAAACAGCTGTGTCATAGCCTTGTTTGAAATCAAATGACTCTCCTGACTTTGTTTGAAATTGTTTGTTGTCTTCTTCTTCATGATCCTCTTGACTTAGGAAGAATTGGTGTTCATCATCAAGACCCATAAGGTGGACATGGGTGTCATCCACTTGTTCTTCTGATGTGGATGTTTCAGCGTAGTTCTCTTGAAATGGAGGCCTTATTTCTGGATCATTGTTGGCTTTGCCCCCACTAGTATTAGGCTTGCAGACGAGAAGTTATTACAATCTTTAATGACTTATAAAGGCTCTTAACTCCTGTCAGAGAAAATTTGACCTTTGAGGCTCACGGAGTCCGTTGAGCGCTTGGCATAACTGCTGAATGATGTGGCGTGTGCAGCTGTAACTCTCTGTGTTTTCTCGGTCCTGCCACCTATGCCTGCTGAGATTGCTGTTGTGGCTTGAGTACCTGTGCTGAGTTGGCTCAGCCTCTGTCTTCATACCTGCTAATGTGTCCTTGTCCTGCTGTGTATGAGATTCAAAACTGTTTGTTTGAGGAAAAAACCGCGATTACTGACTTTGGTTCAACAGTAACTGAATCAATTCCTGCCATGTATCTGGTGGAGGCAACTGATGCTTCAAAATCGACCCTATGGTCTCATCAGCCTCTGTATACTTATAGAAGTGAGGGGGTTCATCAAATAAATGCGCAACTTCGTTTCTAATAAAGAATAAATTATCTATTCTATCAAAAAGAATTTGCCCTGTTACTGGGCCTGCCTCTGCAGATGTACTAGGTGCTTCTGCAATCTGTGTAGCTGCAAAACTGCTTACTCTCTTGACATACTTCTCATGGGAGAGTAATTTTCCTAAAGGATCTAATATGCTGGGGAGCCCTCTCTCCTGTAAAGCCATGAACCTGTTCTGAAACTTATTGATATCAGCTTGCATATCCTGGATCCTTCTTTCCAGGGTCTGAATCAGGCTCCTCATTGTCAGGATTCTTTTGATTAGGGAAATGGTCTCTGTTCTGTTCCCAATCCCCATTCTTACTAGCTGGGAGCTTGTCCTGTAATTTAGCACTTCTATCATCTTGGGGGAAATCTCAGGCATGTTGCCTAGAGATACCCTTGCCCTGTGCAGTTCTTTTCGTGCTCTTCCTATGAGTGCCACTTGCTCATATATGGCCTCAATATATTCCCATTGGTTTGTTATTGATTGGCCAATGGTGGTCCAGATGACCTTTTTGAGTTCTGCTGTGACTTTATCCAGTGAGAGCTCTTTTTCCAGCTCTGCAATCCTCTTTTTCAGGGCCTTTACCTCCCTTTCCCTCTCAGCCACATTTTGCTTTGATTTGTCATATTTCTCATTTATTTTGGCTAGGTTGTCCTGGGCTTGGCTTAGCTTAGACATCTGGGACTCCAGTACCTGTATTTCTTTCCTCAGCTTCTGCATGTCCAGGCTTTCAGCCTGCTCTGTTACTGGTGCTGAGGTGGTTGGAGCATCTTGCTGCACTTGTTCGCTGGGAGGGGCAGTGTCTTGAGGGGTTTCCTCAATATTTATTGTTTCTGGAGGTGGCTGAGAGGACTGCCCTGCCTCCTTCTGCTGCAATGCTGCTTCCAATGTAGCTTTTGATTCCTGCAGCTTTTCCTGTGTTTGGATGAGCTCCTTGTATAATGTCATCAGTAAGGCAGCTGCATCTTTTTCTTGCCTCTGCTGGGCAACCTCATCCGTCTGTGGGTGGAGAGTTGGTGGGATTTTCATTTTCTTCTTTATTGCTGCCATATCAGCATCCCTCAGCTTGAGGACTTGTTGTATAGCCTTAACATCATTGGGGTCATGCCCAAAGTCTATTATTACTTCCTCTAAGGCCTTTATCCTGTTGTCCTTAGCTTGAGAGGAAGCTTTCTCCAGCTCAAGCTGTGCTGCAGTATTATTCAGGCTATTCTGCAGCCTGTAGTTGACTAGGGTCTTATCTGCCAAGGTGGCATAGACCATCTCACCCGTCTGTTTGTGGAGCTCAATTTGATCCATCGGGTAGATGTCTTTTGACAGGACCTCCAGATTGGTCTTGATGTAGTCTGCAGCTGTTTGTGGTTGCTGCACTGTTGGAGTGAAGTGGCTCATTGTCATCTTTCCTTCCTGCACATCAAATGCAGACATGAGCCTCTGTTCGTTTGTAGGTGCCATGTTTAGGAGGTGATTGTAGAGTCGAATCTTTATTGGCTCACTCCTTCTTTTGGCATCTTTGAATTGTTGTTTTATGCTAGCACCTGTTCCCTGCTGCTGCCCTGAGGAGCTCACTTCTCCCAATGCTGCCCTGTCTTGCTCCTGTTGCAAGGAGCTGGCAGAAGCCTCCATGCTTGGCATTTCCTCCTCTGAGAAGGGATTTAATCTTTGCCTCTTGTCTGGTGTTTCAGTGAGGGGGGTCTCCCTTTCTCTTTTCCTGCTAACGTCATCCCTTTGAGGGGTTTGGAGGACAGAGGAATCAACCCTAGAGTCTTGCCTTGGAGGTGCCACTGGCGCTGTTTGTTCTTGGGTAGCCATCTGGGCCTCTCCTTTTTGCTTTTCCTGACCCTGTTGGTCTGCTTGTTGTTGTTCCTGCTGGGGCTGCTGCTGTTGGCCCTGTGTTTCTTCCATAACTTTATCCTTGCCTTTGCTCTGCCCTTGATCGGTGGTTTGCACTGCCTCTTGCTGTGTTGCAGAGGATGAAGCAACTGCTGCTGCTTGAGGCTTTGGGAGAGCAGGTACCTGAGAAGGACATTCTAAGTCAGCCATCTTTAACAAATGCCTTCTAGCTCTTTCAACTAACTCTTCTTGAGTCATAGGCTCTTCTAGTGTGTTTCTTCTCCACTTTGGTTGATTGGCATGTCTTTGAATGTGGAGCATGCTCTCATGCTCATAACTAGAGAGTTTGCATTTCTGCCTTCTCAAGGATATGAAGTTGTTAGGGTCATAGGGCTTCCAAAGGAAGCTTTGTTTTAGGCGAAGACCTTCTAACATCCTATCTACCTCTTTCCATCCTTCTCTCTTGTTTAGGACCAGGTGGCCAAGTTGGTTACTCACTTTAAGCTGTGCCTTTTTGCCCCTTCCTGCAAAGTGCACCTGATCGGCATTGCCAAATTGCCTGAAATACTCCAAGGCAAAGAGTCTCATGGGCACATACCTGGGCAGTTTGTATGGGCGCAGCTCACACCCATATATTCTGATCACAGTGAAGTGTTGGTAGAAGTACCAATCCCTATGCTGTAGGCACTGGATAGCTGCAGAATCCTCTGCATCTCATCAGTTAGTCTTGGTGGGGGTGAAGTCATAAAGAGAGACATAGCTGGATGGATGAACAGGTCTATGAACTCTGAGTATGTGTATGGGGAGTATGTGAGGATGTGGAAGACTAAGGTCCAGTATACCACTGACCTTGGGTTGCCTGCTGCATCAGTTCTCTTGATCTCAAAGGAGAACTTCTCATGTTGGTGGTAGAGAATGAGATGATAGATGTATGAGGTGTATCTGAACACCTTTTCTCTGGACAAGTGTAGCAATTGCTCATGTATCTTGTCTGAGATATATGTGGCATAATCATAACAAATGGGGGTCTTGCCTGGGGAAAACATTTTCATCATCACTAGTACAGTTTCCTCAATAAACTCTATTGATTTGTACCCCAGAACTGAGCTTATCATGTATGCCAGGTCCAGACCCAGTTGATTTAGGTATCCATCAAAGATGGGAGGGTGCAGCACTGTGTCAGTGTTTGTGATAAACAATTGATTCAGCTTTATGATCTGTGCTTCTGTTAGTACCTTGGCTCCTTGGTTGATCAGGTCCAGCAGGGACAAAGGCACCAACTTCTTCTGGGTTTTGAACTGGAGCATTTCCCTTATGGCCTCAGGGGTTGTATAGAATACTATTTCACCTTTGGGGTTGAGCACAGCTCTCTGCATGGGGTCATAGCAGACAGCACATAGGTGAATCAGGTTAGGGAACTGATTGACCTGAGGTAGCTTGAAGATTGGGAGGGAGGATTCCCAAATGCCTAGAATATCTGTTCCATCTCTATGTCTGGTTCTGAGCTCATTTAGCAGATTAATGTGGAATTTGCATTTGGATGGGCAGTCCTCTGAGATTTGGTAATCTAGGTCTGCCAAATCTTGCCACTCCAGCTCTCTTTGGGGGGCGTTCAGGGGAGTAACATTGAGGGCTACTGATGCCTTAGGAGTATCCATGCTTGCTTTAATGCTTATTGGTAGATAAAGAACGTGTTGTCTGAGCGAGGAGGTTTTCAGAGGAATGCAGGTTTGCATAAGAGGTTTACAGCAATTGAAATACTGTTTGGCACTCTGTGAAGGTTATTCACTGTGTTTAGCAGACTTCTTTTGATCATTTATGGGCAGGTTATGTGTTATGGTTCAGGATTGCGTGACCAGAGAAGGGTTTTCCCTAAAATTTCTGGTGTGAAATGGCTCTGCTAGTGGATTTCGACCGTTAATTCTTTGAGGGGGAGCTGGATATGTTTGTTTTGTGGTGAATTGTTGAGTTTGTGCCGTGTTTGGGTAATTTTTACAATTTACTGTGAAAAACCAGGTTGCAAGGAGGTTGATGGGCAAATACCTGTTTGACCAGTTGTTCAGGACGAAACAGCAGTTGGGTTTGCGCTTTGCGCTTCTGTGGATGGTCTGGAGTTGGTTGGTAAACTGTTCGTCGTAATATGCATGCAGGCAGAGCAGAGGTGCTTTTTTCCAAAAGTGGTAAAAAACGCTAAAAATCGTGAAAATATGGCCTTTTTTGGCTTATTGGCGCGTTTTTTGAGTGACGTCAGCATGTGGGTCCGGGTCGGGTGACGTCAGCAGGTCGTCATTAGGTGACGTGGCGGCCTGGGACTGGTCCACGGGGGCGATGAGGTGGCGGCTAGGTGGACGAATGGAGGGCAGTGTGGGTGGTCGTGGTGCTGACGTAGGTGCCAGCGGGGTGGGGACGTGGGTGGACAGGTGTCGCCATATCGGGCCCCTCCTGCACGGCAAGGAATCTGTCAGAGGGGGCTCCGACGGAGTTTGGGAGCTACGCGTGTCCCCGCGTGACGTCATCGTCTGACAGATATTGGAAGGTATTTGTCGGACATCGGGGGCCTTCCGAAATCCATGAGAACCGTTGATCTGCAGGCGCGCGATCTGACGGTTGTCGGGCAAGGAATCTGCTCGGCGGATAAGGTCAGTATTTTTTAATGGTCGGACGTCGGGCCCCTCCGAAATTCCTGTTGGCCGTAGATCTGGCAGGGCCGCGATCGGACGTTTATCGGGTCAACAAGTTGCACGGAGGCTAATAGTCAGCGGGCGGGTTATAATATAATATTTATCGGCAAGTACGCCCGGCGGGACCCTTCGTTTTATGAATGATTTTCAATAGTTTTTGATGATTTTCTTTAATAAAATCATATTTGCCCGGCGACATTAGGAAAAGGTAAAACAAAGGTTTTTGTGCAATTTTTCATACAAGGCGTATGGAGGCAGAACTTAGGATAAGCGGGTTTTATGGATTTATATGGAAAAAGGCGCATATTGGCTCCCGACCTTAGGGTAAGGCAGGGAAAGTGGGTTTCTTCATTTTTTTGCCTTTTAGTGGTATAAGCGTGCTCAAAGGGTTTCTCCAAGGGGTTTTTTAGGCAAAAATGGAGTTTGACTAGGTAGATAGGCTCGGATGGAGACAAGGGGTTAGACTTGGGTTCTTGACCTTAACCAGATGTTAATTCAATGCCCCGGAGGTGGAAATTATGGCTATAATGCCAAGGAAGGGATATTTATACATTGTTTGGGGTTTATACACCATGGTGTTATAATAATAGGGGAAGTGAAGTATAGGAAGCTAGATAATAGAGTTAGAGGTTAATGAGGGGGGGAAAATGTGAATGAAGACAAATACAACCAAGTTTTCTTGAAAACAACTTAGTGTAAAGAGTAGATCAAAATTAAAAGAACTTTACACAAGAAATGTGGCTTCTAATGGCCTTAAGAACCACCATAAAACTTTGAGTTTCCCTTATGATCATACCTGGTGCAGGGGTGTTAGTTATGAGTGGTAAACAAAGGGAGAGAGGGGAGTTAGACATGCTCCACTGTGTTGTTTTGCCTGTACTTTGCATAGAAAAGTTGATCTTGGGGGAACACCATTTCTGCAACCCCATCTACCTACCCAATTATTTAGCCTAACATTTTTATTCCTTCTTGGAGGGTGCACTTGGACTTGCAAACCCTTTGTGTGCCTTTTCTTTTCCATTGCTTTTTCTTTTGATTGCCTATTTAGCACTACCCTTATTGCTTCCAAGGCCCCAGATTAAGCAGTTAGGAACCTTAGTTTCTCTGCCTAACTATTGGTCTGCCAAGATTAAACAGTTTGGACAGACTTCTTTCTCTATTCTACAACAGAAAATTGAAACATGGCATGATCCAGATTAGACTGTTGGACCATCCATCAAAATTTAGTAAACATGAAGGCATTGTACACACCTTGCCTTGTCTTGGAAAATATGGGATCTTTGTATTAGCAAAGTAGAGCATATTTGGCATTTGAATTTTCCAATCATGAACTATGAAACCTATTGGTATAGGTATCCAACAGTGGCTCCACATGGGGATGTTTTTTCTTCTTGAAAGACCAAGAACAGCAGGTCAGTATGCCTTGGCCCCTTGACTCTTCTTTCAAAACTTGGAGTTTTTCTTCCTTGAAACCTCAAAATTGTAAACTGTCATATTTATAGAACTTGCTGAACTACAGCCTTTTCCTACTTCTGCAAGATCCTTGAAACTAATTTATTCACATGTTTAAAGAGAACAATATACACAGTAAATTATGTACAAGGGGCAGCCATGCTACATTCCTGGAAGGTAGTCAAAATAGTGCTTCAACATCCTGCCATTCGCAGGACCTTCATCCAAATCAATTTCATCAAGATTCTTAAGAAAGTAAGTGTTGTTTCCTTGTACTGCTTGGATGATGAATGGTCCTTTCCAAAGGGAATCAAATTTTGCATGTTTTCCTTTATTTTCCCTTCTTGAATCCCACTTGAGAACTTTGTCACCCATATTGAAATCCTCAGCCTTAGTCCTTCTGTCAAAAGCTTTCTTCAGCTTCTCCTGTAAGATTTGAACTCTGTTATACATTTGGTCTGTAGTTTGCTGTAAACATATAATTTGATTCACCCTCCTTTGCATATCATTGGGCTCAGCTTGACTTTCTTGGAGTAGTTTCATAACAGGGATCCCTAGTGATGTAGGAAATTTGGCTTCTAATCCATAGACTAACTCATATGGGCTGACCCCAATTGATCTCTTGGTTGTTAGTCTATCTGCCCATAAGGCATTCACAAGTTTCTTATGCCAATTCTTTTTGTTTT
>APFE031697647.1:13011-30460 GCA_000404065.3 Pinus taeda
AGGATTTTAAATCCTCATAACTCCATGCAAAGACATCCTGGAACTCTTTGAAAAGGTCAATGTATTTAGGCTTTTGGTCAGGGGGTAATGCAGCAGACAGTTTTATGATTTTGGGTTGTTTAACATCCCAATGTTACACTCTTCTATGGCAGTGTTGAGGGGCTGCAATTTTGGTTTGCTGGGAACATCATTGGAGTCAAAATGTCTTCTAAATGAGCTAAGCCTGTTGGAAGGAAATTTTCCTTCAATTGTATAACTTCAATTTCATCGTCAGCTGTCTCCTCACAACTAATTTGTTGGATTTCTTGTATGTTGTCTTTGTTGAAGATTGTAGGATGTAGCATTTGATTAGCTGTTTTGGGTGATATTGCTTTGTTATTGTGTTTACTTTGTATTTGTGATTGACTTGCTCTCTCAAGTATTTGTGATTGATTTGCTCTCTCAGGTATTTGTGATTGACTTGCTCTCTCAGGTATTTGTGATTGACTTTCTCTCTCAGGTATTTGTGATTGACTTGCTCTCTCAGGTATTTGTGATTGACTTGCTCCTTCAGTGTCAATGTTTAGACCTGAAAATTCTTCTTGTAAAGTCAAGAAATTGTTTATTTGTGTATCATCATCAAACACCTGCCATTCCTTGACATTGTTTGGAACAGATGGTCTGTGTTTTATCTCGGCTGTAAAACAGTGGTGGGGCTCGAAAGGTAGCTTACAGGTACATGCAAATGTGGCTAAACTATGAGCATGAAGATTCTGGGCTCTAGGAATTTTGGCAATCTGAAATTCAGTGAAGGAATTTAGTAATTCAGCAGCAGCAGACCTATAAGACCTCAGTCTTTTGTCATTGGTGACAAAATTACCTTTTAATTGTTGGATAACTAGGTCTGAGTCTCCTAGGATTGAGACTTTTATGGTTTGTAGGGAGTTTACTAACTTGAGGCCTAGTAAGAGGGCTTCATATTCAGCCATATTGTTAGTGCACCTGAAGTTTAGTCTATAGGCTCGGCCCTCTGCATGGCTGTTTTGTTTATTGTGTATCCAAACTCCAGCTCCTACCCCTAACTTGTTGACTGACCCATCAAATTCAAGGAACCATAGGATCTCTTGTTCTAGGGGAGACTTAATAACTTCTCTGTGGTCTGGGATTGTTAGTTGAAGTTCTGGTTCTTCATTTATTTTGTCTTTTAGAACAGTCTTATCACTTGATTAGATCAGCTTTATTTCTGGAGCTACAGCTTGTTCATTAAAGTCCCGATCTTGTTTGAGTGTATTGGTATCATCATCATTTGTAAGACATGAATTATCATTATAGAGAATATATGAATCTATATCAGAATGGAGAGCATATATAGGGAAGTTTTGAGGCTTTTCTTCACTGTTGACCATGTATTTCATGAGTGACTCTCTATATAGTCTCTTGGGTTGACCAAAGACTGTGATTGTGGCATATGACATGTCTAATTGTAGGGACCCTTGAAGTTTAGACCCCCATGTCTCAAACAACATCCATATTTGGGGGAATATCAGCAACGACAACAGCCATAAGATTGTTTTATTTGGATATTGGACAAGGGATACACACAAGTCTTTTATCAAGCCTAAACACTTAACTTGGCTGGAATCAAATGAGAATAGGTCCTTATATGGTCTAGTAATGTCTAGATTCAGCCTTTCCATGACTAACTTTGGCATCAGGTTATGAGAGGCACCTGAGTCAAACATTGCATTGTGTAGTATCTTATCATGGATATGCAAACTAACATAAAAAGGCAAGATCCCTGTGCCTGCTGTTTTTCCATCAACCTCTGGACCGAACAGCAATTCTGGGGTGTCATCCAACACATTGACATTGTCTTTATTTCGAGTGAGTTGGAGGGACTTCTTAATCTGTTGTTTGTAAATTTCATGCTTGGCTAGTTCTGCAAGAGGGATGGCAACTTTCAGTTTGCCAATTTCAACTTCCAAGTCAAAGGGTTTTTCAGATTGAACCTTAGTGTTGTGGGTGACCACCTTTTCTTTGTTTGGTAAGTTTTCTTCTTGATCCTTGTCTTGATCTTGGGGCTTGTGTTTTTCATTCATCTCTTGAGGAATTTTACTTGGATTAGGCTGTAAAGATGATGCAGTCAGTGGTTGCTGTGTTGAGGGAAGTTGTTCAGTAATTTCTTCAATGGTTACCTCCTTTGCAAGTGAATCAGTTGTGTTAATTGGTTCTGTAACTATGGCCCTCTTAGGCTACAGTCTGTCCTTTGTTTTTTCACGCTGTGTTATGTTTACAGTTCTACTTCTTAGTTTGTATTGTTTATGAACTTCATAAACAGCTGTGTCATAGCCTTGTTTGAAGTCAAATGACTCACCTGACTTGGTTTGGAATTGTTCAATTTCATCATCTTTATGATCTTCTTGACTTAGGAAAACTTGGTGCTGATCATTAAGGCCCATTAGGTTGATGTGGGTGTCATCCACTTGCTCACCTGAAGTGGATGTTTCAACATAGTTTTCCTGGAACGGAGGTCTTATCTCTGCGTCAGAATTAGCCATGCCAACGTTTGGGTTTTGATTTCTCCCAAAGTTTGGATTCCTGTTAGGGTTGTTTTGCGATGCTTCCCAGGATGCTTTTCTCTCAACTGATTCCACTCTATCACCCAATCTCTTCATACCATTAAGTATTGCATCAAGTTTTTGATCAAAGGCTGAGGGTTCTTCTTTGTATATGGTTCTTTTTTCCAATCTTGCCCTGTTTCTCTTAGCAATCAGGTTTGCTTCTACTGTGACAGCAACCTTTTGGGTATCCTGGAGAGTTTCAGGTGCTCTTTCCTTCAATTGATAAGCCATGTCAGGATCAAATCCATCAGGGAATTTGCATGAAGCCAAATCAGGAGGAGGTCTTAAGTTTTGTGGTATTGCGTTGTATACATTGTTGAATCTAGCACAATACTCCAGAACGGTCTCTTGAGGACTTCTCTTGATTGTGTCATATTCACCAAGTATGTGCAGTGGATCTTTCTTCTTCTCCCATCTGTTAGTAAAGGCTTGGTAAAGCTCATCAGGGGTTCTGATGGTATTTACAGGAAGTGACCTGAACCAAGTTCGGACATCACCTGTTAGGCTTTGGAAAAAAATTCTCATCCTCACACTTTCATCATCTATCTCATAGTTTTCAAAGTGATCTTGTATCCTCCTGGTATGTTGAATAGCAAAGTAAGGGCCAGTGGAGTCAAAATATGATATTTTGGCTTGGTAATCCTGAGGTAAAGCTGCAGGATTAGCAGGTAATTGCAGAGGTGCATATCTGTTAGCCATATTGACAAGGTTTGGGGGATTGACAAGAGAAACTGGGAAAAAAGGAACAATGGATACCACATGGGTAACAGGTATAGCAGAACCTAGAGTGTTGGTCAAGGGAGCATGTGCAGCGGATGAAGATGTGGGAGGAGGGCTTTGAGATGTGGATGGTGAACTAGGGGAACTGGGGGTGGACTGAAAAAGGACCTTGATTGGAGTGGAAATGGGGTTGGGGTGAACTATCTCTGGGCTTAAGTCGGCAAGCTTATCTGGCCCTTGCTGCTTCTTAACAAATTTAGGGATTGTGTTAGGATTTTCAAAGACAGGGGGTGGATTTGGGTCAGTATTTGACCTAGTGTATCGTGGGTTCTTCTTGGGAGCCAGTTTCTAAACTAGTTTTTTTTTTGAGTTTTTTAGGAAAATTTTATATCTGCAAGGACTGGACAAGATTTTGAAATGGCTGTATATGTCTCAAGGCTAGTATGAAGACTGACTGAAGCAGCTCTTCCCTAAAGCTGTTAGTGTTTGAACAGAAACAGTTTTGAAGGCTTCTTGACTGATATTCAGGTTTCAAGTGTAGCTTTAGGAGATATATAGCCATTACAAAATCCTAAAGAGGTCCCCAGTCGAGTCGCCATTTATGTTAACACCCAGGTTGTTCCCTTTGACTCCCAAGGGAATACGGCTAGGGTAACCACTAACCAATCTTTGGATTATAGCTTCTAGCCCAACTGTAATCAGAGAGGGCTCTCTCTTTAAGGATTGTCTCTATTCTGTGGAGATTTTAGGCTAGTTATGAAGTAAGGGTTTTGGTTTATGTTTGGTTAGATGGAAGGATGTCCTTTTGTGCCTAAAGTGGAAATATGCAGATAATGTTAGTTCATTGGGAAATGGAGTCTGTGGCTATTGGTTTTTTGAAATATTTGAGTTTGAGCAACTGGAATTACAGGGCCATTCAAATACTTCATGAAACAAACTTGAAATTCTGATGGTGAAATGTAAGCAACCAGTGAAAAGAAATTAAGAATTTTCCACTAAGCTGAGGTGTGAGAAAGAGATATATTCCTCAGGAGCAAACTTGAATTCCTGAAACAATAATCACTGTGAAAGATATAGCATGGAAGGGTAGCAATTAAGAATTACACCTTTATTACTATAACTGAAGAAAAACATTTATAATAGCTTAGATTGAGTTCAGGGTAATCTGTGATTAAATCCTGAAACTATTCTTTTACCTTGCCATTAACTGTAAAGCACAGAAGCATGAAAGAGATATGAAAGACAAAAAAACACATAACAAAGAGTTGTAAGGAAAACTTATTGTGTCATGAAATACGCAGGAATCCTATAACTTTCAGCTAAACACTACAATGCATCAAACAACACAGAGCTTTGGAAATTCCACCGCCTTTGTATTACTTCTCTGAGAATTTACAGTCAAAGAACTATAGAAAAAATATCAACAACATCCAACCCCTGCAAACTCATGTGAGGGGGAATATATAGAAATGTTTCATACAAAATATCTCAGGCATTGAGTCATCTGAGAAATAAATATCTTTACCAACTTGTACAGGAAACAGATAAGAAGTTATTACAGCTTTCAATACAACATAAATGCTTTTTAATTCTGTCAGAAGATTTCGACCTTTGGAGGTCACTGAGTTGGTTGATCGCTTTGTTATAACTGTTGAATGACGTGTCTTTGCAGCTCTATCCTCCTGTAGCTTTTTGGCCCTGTCACCTATGACTGTCAGTGCTGTTGTGGTGGCCGAATGGTTTCGCTGAGTTGGCTCAGCCTCTTTCTCCATACATGCTGATATATCAAAATTTTCCTGTGCATGACAACTTACATATTTCAAAAAAGCTTAATTATTGGCTTTGGTTTAGCAGTAATTGTTTCAATCCATTCCAGACTTCCTGTGTGGGCAATTGATGTCTTAAAATTGTCTCTATAGTTTCGTCTGCCTCTTTATATTTATAGAAATTGGGAGGCGCATCAAACAAGTGATTTATTTCATTCATTATAAAAAATAAGCTTTCTACCCTGTTGTAGAGAGTCTGTCCTGATGCTGGCCCTGGTTCTGCTGAAGTGCTGGGCTTTTCTGCAATCTGGTTTGTAGCAAAGGTGTTGACCCTCTTGGCATAATTTTCATGGGAAAGCAGTCTTCCTGAGGTGCCCATTAAGCTAGGAAGACCTCTGTTCTGCAATGCTATGAATTTTTCCATGAATTTATTAATGTCTGTCGGCATATCCTGGCTTCTTCTCTCTAATGTCTGTACTAGGTTTCTTAGTGTCAGGACCCTTTTGACCATTGAAATGGTCTCAGTCCTGTTGGCAATTCCCATTTTGACTAGCTGAGAACTTGTTCTGTAACTAAGCACATTTATCATTCTGGTGGCAGCCTCAGGCATACTGCCTAGAGATGCCCTTGCTCTTTGAGTTTCCCTATGTGCTTTTCCAATGAGCCCCATCTTCTCATGAATAGCCTCAATGTATTCCCACTGGTCTGTGCTGGATTGGCCAATATTGGCCCATAGGACTCTCTTGAGCTCAGCTGTTACTTTATCAAGTGTGAGCTCTTTCTCTAGCTCATTTATCCTCCTTTTGAGAGTCTTTATCTCTCTTTCTCTCTCAGCTACGTTTTTCTTGGATTTATCATATTTTTCATTCAGATTAGCCAAAGTTTCTTTGGCTTGACTTAGTTCTGTCATTTGGGCCTCCAAGACCTGAATTTCATTCCTGAGCTTCTGCATATCAAGACTTTCAGCTTGCTTTGTTGTTGGTGCTAAGGTAGAGGGTGCTACTTTCTCTGTCTGCTGAATGGGAGGGGCAGTGGTTTGAGGAGCTAATTCCAGATTCATTGTTTCTGCAGGGGGCTGAGAAGTTTGGCTTACCTCTTTCTGTTGCAATGCTGCCTGAAGTGTAGCCTCTGATTCCTCCAACTTTCCTTGTGTTTGGATGAGCTGTTTATACAGTGACACCAGCATAGCTGCTGCATCCTTGTCATGTCTCAGCTGGGCAGCTTTTTCAGTTTGGGGATGAAGAGTTGCTGGCATCTTGATCATTTTCCTTAATGTTGCCATATCAACATCCCTTAGCTTCAAAAGCTCATGCACTGCTTTGACATCCTTAGGATCATGCCCAAGCTCTATTATGATCTCCTCCAAAGATTTGATCCTATTGTCCTTTGCTTGAGAGGATGCTCTTTCCAACTCATGTTGTGAAGTTGTATTATTTAGGCTATTTTCTAGCCTGTAGTTCACCAATGTTTTATCTGCCAAGGAGGCATATACCATCTCACCTGTTTGCTTGTGTAATTCAATCTGATCCATCAGGTGGATGTCCTTGGAAAGGACCTCAAGGTTGGTCCTGATGTAATCTGCAGCTGACTGTGGCTGCTACACGGCTGGCATGAAATGGCTGATAATCATCTTGCCCTCAATGACATCATAAGCAGACATAAGTCTTTGCTGGTTGGTGGGAGCAATTTTCAACAAATGATTATATAATTGTAACCTTATGGGCTCATTCCTCTTCTTTGTGTCCTTGAACTGCTGCTTGATGCTCTGTTCACCTCCTCTTTGTTGGCTTGAGGAGCTAACTTCTCCTCCTGCTATCCTCTCTTGTTCCTGCTGGAAGGAACTTGGGAGGCCTCCATGCTAGGTGGGCCCATGCCCAAAGATTTCCCTATTAGCATTTCTTCCTCTGAAAAAGGATTTAATCTTTGCCTCTTCTCCCCTTGAGTTGTTGATGTTGTGAGGGGAGTCTCTCTGTCTCTTTTCCTGCTTATGTCCTCCTTTTGTGGGGTTTGGAGGACTGAAGGTTCAGCTCTTATTTCTTGCCTAGGAGACACCATTTATGCTAGCTACTGCTAAGTGCCCATTGGGGCCTCTGCTGTTTGCTCTTCTTGCATTGCCTGTTCTTTTTCTTGCTGCTGTATCTGTTGTTGTTGTTGTACCTGTTCTTGCTGTACTTGTTCTTCCTGAAGTGGCTTCTCTAGCTCCATTTCTTTCTCCTTGCCTTTGCTGGAGGTTTGATCTGTAGTTTTGACTGCCTCATGATGTGCTGTGGAGGATGAGGCAGCTGCTTCCACTTGAGGGCTTGTAAGAGAAAATACCTGTGCAGGAAGTTCTAAGTCAGCCATCTTTAGAAGATTTCTTCTTGCTCTTTCATTTAGTTCTTCTTGTATGATAGGTTCCTCTAAGGTGCCTCTCTTCCATTTTGTTCGATTTGCATATTGCTCTATGTGAGGCAACCTTACATGGTCATAACTGGACAGCCTATACTTGACCCTTCTTAAGGTTATGAAGTGATTGGGGTCATAAGGTTTCCAGAGGGAACTGGTCTTTAGGCCAAGGCCTTCTAGCATTCTATCTGCCTCTTGCCAGCCTTCCTCCCTTTTGTTTAAAACAAAGTGGCCCAATTGGTTTTTTACCTTCAGCAATGCTTTCTTGCCTTTGCCTGAAAAGTTCTTCACATCAGCATTCCCAAACTGCCTAAAGTATTCAAGGGCAAACAACCTCATGGGCACATATTTGGGTAGTCTGTATGGGGGTAACTCACAACCATATATTCTAATAACGGTGTGGTTTTGGTAAAAATACCAATCCCCAATGTTGTATACCTTGGACAACTAAAGGATTCTCTGCATCTCATCGGTTAGTCTTGGAGGAGGTGATCTCAGGAACAAAGACATGGCTGGGTGGATGAAAAGGTCTATAAACTCATAGTAAGTGTATGGAGAATAGGCTCTGTAGTGAAAAACTGAGGTCCAATACACTACTGACCTTGGATTTCCTTGGGCATCCACTCTTTTCATATCAAAAGAAAATTTCTCATGTTGATAGTATAAAATCAAGTGGTAGATGTAGGAGGAGTATCTGAACACCCTTTCCCTTGATAGGTTCATCATTTGCTCATGTATTTTGTCTGATATATAGGTGGCATAGTCATAGAAGATTGGAGTTTTGCTAGGGGAAAACATGAGCATCATTACCAGTACAATTTCATCAAGATACTCAATTGAGTTATAAGCCAGAATGGGATTGATCATATCTGCAAGGTCCCTGCCCAATGGGTTGAGGTAAACATGCAAAATGGGGGGGTACTGCACAGTATTAGATTTAATATATAATTTGTTCAATTTTGTGATCTGAGCCTCTGTTATTTTAGCTCCTTGATTTATCAGATCAAACAAAGATAAAGGAACCAATTTATTCTCAGTCTTGAATTGTAGCATCTCTCTTATGGCCTCAAGGGTAATATAGAAAACAACTGAGCCTGAGGGGTCAAGCAGAGCTCTCTGAGTGGGATCATACCCTTCAGCACATAGGTGAATTAGGTCAGGAAATTGATTGACCTGAGGAAGCTTGAAGATTAGGAGGAAGGAATCCCAAATGCCTAATACATCTGTTCCAGCCTCATGTTTGGCCTTTAATTCGTTTAACAGGTGGATGTGGAACTTACTTTTTATTAGAAATTCCTCTGAGATTTAATAATCCAAATCTGCTAATGCCTGCCACTCCAATTCTCTCTAAGGGGCATTTAAAGGGGAAATATTGAGGGCTACAGGTGCTACTGGTGTATCCATGGTGACTTAAAAACTCTGCTGATAAGTAAATTAGTGTTACTGTGCAGAGCAACAGACAAGAGTGTTTCTTGGAAACAGAGGTGATTTTTGAGAAACAAAGGACAGAGGGTAAATTGCAGCAATTGAAATACTGCACAAAGCACTACAGAGGGGAAATACTTGTTCTTTCCATACTTCTTTCATGGTAATTAGGTGTAATTTCAGGTTTCCTGTTCACGATTGCGCGAACAGAATGCAGTTTTGTGAAAGTTCTGGTAAACAAGGCTTAGCTCGTGAATTTCGACTTTATAACTTCAAATGTGAACTAGGCACAGGGGTTTGCTGGTCAATTATCTGTTTTTTCTGTGCTTTAAGTTAATTTAGGCGACTTGCAGACAAAACTAGGCACAGAGAGGATTCACAGTGATAAATACTTGGTAAATTGACAGTCCGGGTCACAAATGCAGATGGGTTGGCGTGCCGAAGGTCTTCAGGTCGAATTCAGCAGGTTGGCACAAGTTTGGACGTAAAATACATGCAGAAGACAATACAGAAGTTTTTGCAAAAAGTGCAAAAAACACGAAAATTTGGCCAAAATATGGATTTTTTGGAACATTGGCGCCTTTTTCGAATGACGTCATCAGGGTGGGGTCAGGGTCGGATGATGTCAGCATGACATCATCAGGTGACGTGGCAGCTTATGAGTGGTCCACAGGGATGATGAGGTGGCGGACAGGTGGAGCAATGGTGGACGGGGGCGCGGACGCAGCGATGACATAGCAGTGACACTGGCAGTGACGTTGGCAGGCAGATTAGTGGAAACTGGAAATCGCAGGCGGTATGATATCGCACCACTTTTCATATGGAAGTGGAGTTGTCAAAGGGGGCTTCGATACGCTATGGGGGCGACGCGTGGCCGAGGCCTGACATCACCCTCTGACAGATATCGGAAGCTGTCTTTCGGACGTCGGGGCCAGTCCGATATCCATGTGAGCCGTTGGATGAAAAGCGCCCGATCGGACGGTCGACGGGTCAATGACCTGTCCAGACGATACAACGTCGGGCGGGTAATAAAATATGATTTTTCATGGGATTTGTGCCCGGCGGGACCTTTAGAAATATTGACGAATTTGTATGGTTTTTCAATGTATTTCTTTATAAAGTCGCGCATAGCTCCGAAACTTAGGATAAGTCGGAAAAGTGGGCTTTTTCAATGTATTTTTGCCATTTGAGCGGGTTAGGGGTGAAATGGGTTTTTTGCAAAGTTTCTTAGGCAAATGAAGGGTTGAATGGGATAAATGATTTTTGAAGAAGGAAAAGAGGCAAGGCTTGGGGTTCTCAAACTGACCAGGTGTCAATTTGATTCCCTAGTAGTGAACATATGGCTATAATGCCAAGGGGGGGATATTTATAGAATGTTTGGGGTTTATACACCATAGTGTTATAATAGTAGGGAAAGGGTGACATAGGAAATTTAGATAATAGAAGTTAGGAGTTAATATGGAGGGAAAAGGTGAATGAGGTGTGATATCACTAAGTTTATTTGAAAACAACTTAGCTTAGGGAGTAGATCAAAATGAAAAGAATTTTGCACAAGAAATGTGGCTCTTAAAGGAAACAAGAACCAACATAAAACCTTGAATTCTTTCACAAACACAACTGGTGTAGGGATGTTAGTAATAAGTGCAAAACAAGGAAAAAAGGAAGTTAGACATGCTCCATTGTGTTGTTTTCCTTATGTTTACCAGCAAGATTCAGCTTGAAAGGAATACCACTTTTGCAACCCCATCTACCTACCCATCTACTTGCCTAACATTTTTTTGTTTCTTCTTGGACGGTGCACTTGGACTTGTAGACCCTTATGTGCCTTTTCTTTTCCATTTGGACTTTTCTTTGATTGCCTATTTACCACTGCCCTTATTGCTTCCAAGGCCCCAGATTAAGTAGTTGGGGACCTTAGTTTCTCTGCCTAACTATTGGTCTGCCAAGATTAAACAGTTTGGACAGACTTCTTTCTCTATTCTACAACAGAAAATTGAAACATGGAATGATCCAGATTAGACTGTTGGACCATCCATCAAAATTTAGTAAACATGAAGGCATTGTACACACCTTGCCTTGTCTTGGAAAATATGGGATCTTTGTATCAGCAAAGTAGAGCATATTTGGCATTTGAATTTGCCAATCATGAAATATGAAACCTATTGGTATAGGTATCCAACAGATTCCACGCATAACTTATTTTTTTGTCATACCATATTGACATTAATTAGGTTTCATGTCGTTGTAGACCTCTTGCAAGTCAATCTCCTACTATAGATAGGATATTATGTGCTCTAGAAATATAGGTAGTTTGATTTATTCATTAATTACTTGGAAGTTATTAGATTTGTGATGTATTTGTTGCTAATATCATTTTCTCACATGTTTTCTATTTATGGGAAAGTCATCCTCCTAATTTTCCATCCAATGTGCCTATAGTTTTATATGCATTTCTCCCCACCCTCCCTCATCTCATCCTAAGATCACATCATTTCCACCTCTCCTACCGATGTTCCTTCTACTTTCCCTCTTTGAAGTTTTATGTTTTCCTTTATCCCCATAACACTATTAACGAATGGCTCTATGTAGATCTTTAATAGTCAATTCGACTCTCACCCTTCTGGAAGAAGCAACTTAGGAACTAATACATTCCTTCAAAACTATTTGGATCCATTTTGAAAGTTTAGAGCTCTAGCAAGCCACCACATTGGAGTTATTGGTCTAATATCAAGAGATATTGCAACTACTTCGGAAAGAGGTGGACATACTTCAAGGGTCACTCTCAAATCAATGCTTGACGCAATGTTTTAGTTCCTTTTTCAACTAGCGTGCAGTCAATTCTAGTTCTCATCTAGTGCAAGTGAATCAAATCTGCCTCCCAAACCTTAATGATCTCACACAAAATGATACTCGTGAATGGTGGGAACTCTTTCACAACTCCTCCCTCCATGTTTTTAAAGTATGCATTATTTTTTTATTTTATAGTTATGTTTTTCTATTGGTCTTATGATATAAGTACCTCTAACATTCTCTTAAGAGTATGTGTGCTTGACAGGTTAAGAAAATTCAGTAGCATACCATCATTGTATGGGTTCTCTTGTGAAACCTTTGGGGCATAGATTTTTGTATCAATACAAATCTTACTATTTGTTTAAAACAAGAAGTATCATCAATGGTCAAGGTTTCTCTCACTAGAATCATATCAATGAAAATTAATGTTTTGTGGGAGGTTAATCCATTAAGGGGTGAAAATTGTTGGAAGTTCTATGAATGATGGATTTGTACACAATTAAGACTAGATCAACGACTCAAGTTCATGATCCAAAGCAAGTTTTTTATGGAGTGATAAAGTTAAGAAGTGTGGAAATAGGTATGGATGTGTTCCATTAAAAGGATCAAGGGCTCACATTGCATAATATCAAGCAAGTTGTTCAAAGAATATGAAGTTAAAATGTGTTGTGAATCATAAAAAGTTTCTCTATTAGAGGATAAAGGAGTTAGAAAGTTGAGAATGATATACCTTTTCCTTACCCAAAACAAATTGATGTCTCATACCTTATCATGATTGTGGTGTCCAATAAAGACCTTAAAAATTATCAGTTGTCAAGAATGACTAATCTTGGCCCCAACAAATCCATACTAATGGCCTAAATTCATCTCAAGGAGAAATTTCATCAATGAATGAGAATATAAGACTTTTTGGGAAGGATTATATGAGTTTTTTTAGAAGAGATTAATTGTCTGAATCTAATCATAGGGACTAGACCCGACAAAGAATGAAAATACCTCAAATTAGAGATTATTGGTAGGAAACAAAAGTTATTTTGGAAATTATTGATTCATTCTATTGTGTATACCACTAAAAATATTTTAGAAAGATTAAATTTAAACCACCCATAAATTTTTAAAATTTAAAATAATAGAAATTCTAAAATTCCTATTATTAATAAAAAAAAATAAATATCATAAAAAAATTATTGAACCCTTATATCAATATAATAGAATACAATCAATGTCAAACCGATTCTATATCAAACCTGTATTAATAATGAAAATTGAAAAGAGAATCCAAATCCAATTGTAATTATAATTAATCACTCTATAATATTTATTAAATTGATTATTAATTACTAAATATTTTTGGAATAGAAAAATATATTTTAACATGTTAAATCCATATTATATCATATTTATTATGATAAAAATAATAAAATGAAAGGAATAAAAAATCATATTATTATTTACCTTTCATTCAAATATTCATATTTGTAGTATTGTGTTTAACATCTTCAGATTGAAATAAAGTAGACTTCCATATTAGCTTCACAGGGTTGGTAGTAGATTGCATTGGATTAAAAGATCAATATAAGCTATAAATTTGAATGGATGATGATGTAGTTGATAAAGAATGCATATAGAGGAAGTAGATTTGGATAAAGGTTGAGTTATTGACATGAGTCTATGTGAAGCAAAGGTTGTTATAGAGGAACAAGTGAGATCTTGATAGAACTTTGGACGAGCTTCAATAGCAAGGATAACTTTTCGTCTTTGTATTTTATCTAATGGATTATATTCGGGACTCAAAACATGGATTCTTTGAGAGGAATGAGGTTCACTGGCCATAAGCCAACTACCCTCGAGAAACAAGATCCTAGATACACCTTCCAAGGGCTTCTCTCCATTCCTAAAAATTAATATCTTGAGCTATGACAACCCAGGATTACCCCAATTTGGAAAGAGAGTTGGAGTTGTCAAATATGAAATTAAATAATGAATGAGAAACACTTATTTGATCATCTAGAGGATTATCGAGGTCGAGCTGACTCACAGATGGTATGGCCAAGTATGAAGGAAAGGCTACAAACTAGATGTTAAGTAATCAAATCCCTCATACAGTCACCAAACATTGTGACAAGTGAAGTTTTTTATGATTTGCTGACAACTTCCTCGAATCTCATTAGGTGGGTGTGATAATGAGATAGTGCCTGATATTTTTTTCCCAAAGTGTGTTTAAATTCAAATATGTAGTGTGAGTCTATGTACTTAAAGAAACTAAAAACTAGGTACAATAATGAAATAAGTGAGAGAATAAGGATAAATAAAATATGTACATTAAACTATTAAACTAAAAATAAAAAACTGTCATTAGGGGGATTTTGAGATCTAAAATAGTCATCCTAAGAAAAATGTACAGCCAAAATGAAATTTATAAGAACCAATAGGAATCCAAATGATGGCGTCAACCATGGGGGATGATTCACCATTTTTGGAGTAAAAAAGTAAAAAGATTAAAAAATAATAAAATAATAAAACTACTTTTTCAACTCGTATTTTAAAACTATCTCCATAAGATTTTACTCAAATTTCAAGTCGGAGTACTCATTGGATGCAAAATTTAATTTCTCATCCAACAAATACCCATGTTGTATACTCTTAATGGACCCTACTACACGAAAAATGAGAAATACATGAAAAAGTGTGATTGCAATCACAATTTTCATGTATTTCTCATTTTTCTTGTAATAGGGTCTATCAAAAGTGTGCAACATGGATAATCCTTGGATGAGGAATCAAATTAAACATCTAATAAGCATTGTCGCTCAAATTTTGAGTAAACCCATAGGGAGATAAGTTGAAAATACGAGTTGAAAAAATAGTTTTTCTTTTTTTCTCTCTAAAATGTGATGATGTAATCTAATATTATTTTATTATTTCCACTATTATTTTATAATTATTTTGGGAGGCCCATTTTAGACGTCAAAATTACCCTAATTAAAAACAAACTAATAAGAAAAATTATCAGTATACTTATAATATTACCCTATTAGTCATAACATGACACAAGTATGTAATGAAACATAAATAAATCATCTCATAGTTTTGGATATATATTCCTATTGATCTACTCATAAAACTTAGGAAATATTAAATAATTTTTTATAGATGTATGTTGAAAAAGAAAGATTGTCAAATGTTGATTTTATTAATTTTCTTTAAGAATAGAACATACTATTCGGCCGATAACAGTAAGAACCTAGACCAAAAATCTATTATGAAATGTCTAAGATATTATAAATTCATTCATAGGCATCCAAATTTCAATATAGAAGAAAGACAATATGATCGTGCAAACTTGTACATTTCTCATAAGATTGAGTCAAGATGACATTCTCCAAATAGTGCACCATTTAGAATTGATATAATGCATATAAGACCTTATAATAGAATGAGATGATTCAAGAATAAAGAACAACCTTAATGGAAATGATCTAAAATTGACGTGTTCACTTGTTTCTTTTCACTCTTTTGAAATATTCTACGGTCACCAAAACATGTAATCCCATTTATTCCAGAGTAAATTTATCAAGGGAAATTGACAACTTATAACTTATGCATACCTCTCTTCACTATTTTGTCCTTCTTCTTTCGATGCCCTTTGGATGATTTTGTATTCTCCTTGGGTAGTTAGTGAGTACAAATATTTTTAAATTAATCTCATTATTATGATAAAATTTCCTTTTTAAATTTTGGAGAGATATTTTGGAAGGAGTATTTCTTAGTTTTGGTAGGTGGAATCCCTGATTATGTCTATATTCATAACATATTTTCATCAAAACTTGTAACTCACATGGAAATGAAACATTTGTAAATATGAAATCATTAAGAAATACCATGACCATAAAAATTATGAACATAAAGCATCACATCATCCACCATCATATACAAACATGTTTATGAAATACCACTTGTGTCTGCCATTAGAAGCAATATCATCAAAATATATATCATAGTCCAAACTAATATGATATCCAAAAAAAACATAATAATGTATGATAACTAAATTTATGTACAAGTAACATCAAGTAAAAGAATCATGATAAAGTAAATAACTTATGTCAACTTAGGATGTCTATTAGGACTAACCATGGAGAATAATCCTTTTTCTTCCTTTTTTCCTTCGCCTTGTACCTTTAGATGCATGTCTAGGAAGGATATTTCTCTTCCTCTCCATTTTATTGCCCTTTATGTGTCAGTATGTGTGTGTGATGAAGTGGCCTAAAAGGGGGAGCATGTAGGAACAATTAACATACAAATTTTTCCAATTATAATGTGAGCAGTGGAGATGGTTGGTTGATGAGCATGAAAATACAAGGCCTGTGAAAGTTCTTAGGGTGCCTAATGAGAAATAATCAATGGATGATTTGAGTGATTTAAAACAATAGGCAAACTTGAAAAACTAGATGATGGCCTAATAGGGTTACATTCGCAACCATCATGTTGTAATGGTTTCTACTAAGGTGGATGGGGTGCAAATGAGGCAAATTCTATAAGCATGTAGAGTAGGAGGAGGAGGAGGACCATTGAGATATAAATGGTTTGTCTTAGTCAATTGATTTAATCATCAAATTCTACATCAAAGTTTATTGAAAATATGATTGTCGTGTCTCTATTCTCCGTCTAGGACACATTTTTCCTCATAGCATGACCTCTTCAGTCACCCTGAGAGATTTTTCTAAAGAATCTCATTTTGCACTGTAACCAAGGAAATCTATTAGGAAACCATTAATTTATGGCAGGGAAATTTTATGGGCTAATATTTGCGAGTGGACTAATTTTCCATGCATTTTGAAAAAAAAAACAATATTGGTGAATTTCCAATTTTTTAGAATATGATTTGCCCAAAATTTCTAGTAGAAGAATATTTACATTATAAATCAGCAATATTTTATAGAAACTATACAAAATCATTATAAATATGAATATTTTTACAAAAGTATCAGCAAGCCTTTTATCATTTTCTATTAGGGACTAGTAATATTTGCCAAGATTACTAAACTTTATGATAAATTTATATCCTTAAAATTTTTTGTGATTTATGGGCATGAATAAGTAATCAACAAAGTAAGGAATATATGAAATCATGTTTTACATAAATGCTAGAGTTATTTGAAAACATATACAGGAAAATATATGTTATGCAAGGGAATGGAATTATGTATACATGCAATAAGAATAAGATCTTCATATACCCTGAAGATAGGATGAATATGGGAAAAAAATAAAAAAATTGCATGCTCATGTTAACTGTTGATCATGAACCTTTATGGACGGGATCACATATTTGGTGTTGTGATATATTCTAAGGTTTTGTATTCTCATAATTTAATGAATAACTAAGTGAATATACAAACATGGTATGCCTGAAGGTTTTCTTTTACTACTGAATAATTATCATATAGAATATTGGTGATCATATGAATTCATATTAGAAGACAACATTTAAAATGATCTTTCATTGCTTGATATCGGCTAATGGAAAGCTATAGAGAAGTGAGAAAGAATATATGATTGGGGATATGTTATGGAGATTTATGGGAATGGACTTGGAAACGAGAGGAAAAGAAATATACCTTTCCTTGAACTATATTTTTTTAACAAGAGGATTTTATCCCCTGTGGATGCAAATTTTGATAGATGTGGTATTTAATGCTATGGGCGATGATGAGATTGCATTAAGCACTAAGATTATCCATTTTACACATTATAAACTAC